>QODF01000003.1:403983-539997 GCA_024372805.1 Oostethus manadensis | reverse complement strand
TGAGATGGTTCGGACATGTCCAGAGGAGAGATAGTGAATATATTGGTAGAAGGATGCTGAGTTTTGAATTGCCAGGCGGGAGGCCTAGAGGAAGACCAAAGAGGAGGTTTATGGATGTAGTGAAAGAGGACATGAAGGTAGTTGGTGCAAGAGAAGAGGATACAGAAGACAGAGTTAGATGGAGGCAATTGATTCGCTGTGGCGACCCCTGAAGGGATAAGCCGAAAGGAAAAGAAGAGAATCAAATCAATGTTGTTGCTAAACTTTCACAAATGACTAGAGTTTTTCTCAAACTCACATTTAAAAAGTTAAAACCTTTGAAATGACGTTGTTAAATAAAACAACAACAAACCAACCTTTGGTAGCTTTTTGTGTGCATGTACATTGTTGCCACCAAGGTGTCCAGAGGGTAGAACATGTGCGATGGCATGTTAAAAATGTAGTTGGTTATAGTCAGGTCATTGCAGTGCAATTTCCAGTGTATGGTACTTACAGCAGACTGGTGAAAAGTGGATGGAGTGAGGTTCCCCGGGCTGGAGAATGTAGCGCATCAGTATGCCTGCAATGGCATGTCAACATGTTACTGGACATGAATGAAGGCATCCATGCATTTCAACAGGAAAAAGTTAGCTCAGAGCCTCCACTACCTTTCTGCTCTACTGATGCACTTTTGATTATTTAAATCAGGGCAATAAAGGAAATTTGTGAAAGATTTCAGACCTCACCCACGTTCACAATTGAAAAAGAGAGCAAATATTGGTAGGCAATCGTCAAATTAAGAACATTTCCTAGCAAGCCAATCCATAGTTCCCAGAAGACCCGATATATGCAGTGATTAGGAAAACAGTGTGTTAGGAGTAAGCCTTTTCCTCACAGATCAGGATGCATGCACACACACACACACACACACAACTTTAAAGCTAGTCCACTAAAATCAATATCACACAAACCGAGTATGAGCCGCTTTTTCCTTGCCTTGACCGTATTCCGTATTTCATGGCTTGGATTCGGTTGCATTCTGGCTCCAGTGACACAGTTGTGATGACCAGCTGATCCAGTGGGAATGTTTTGGATGATCATGTGTATACAAAGCATATCTGTTGCCTGTAAAAAAAAAAAAGCAGCAACAAAGGCAGCCTTTAAAAAGACGTTTATAACAGGATAAAAGTACAAGCAAAACAAGGGCAGGCAGAAGGAAGAATCCCAGGATGTCGGACAAACAGTTGTGGTCAGAATACATACTCTCGTCACTCACATGGGTTTGAGATTATTTTGCGGCTTTTAATGAGTTATTGAACCATTCCTATTACAGGGTGGAATAATTATACAACATTCTGTCACAATTTGGCGTAAGCCTGCGTTTGGATCCCAAATGCAGAAAAGAGATTTAACAACTATTTGTGACTGACAACATTTAAATTGTATTTACTAATTTTATAATTTTATTATGTTGTGTTCATTTGTCATTATATACGCTACCATTTTAGAACACTCATGCACACACCCTCTTCGTGGAAAACACACAAATAAAAACATGTGATCCAGCTTTCAAGTTAAAGGCGATCAATCTTGCAACTTGTGCTCAAGTCTGCCACTGGATCCTGGCAGCGTCAAGCAGTGTCTGGAACGGATCCAAAATGGATCCTAAGAAAGTTGTAAGTGAATTCAAGAAATAACTCATGGCAAAATAGGAAGGTGGTGTTCGTGTGGATCTCGCTACCACATTGTGTCTTTGGTAACAATCCTATCTTCATAAAGTAACCTTAAATGTTCATTTATTCCTTTCATTCACCATTTATATACGTTTGTTTTCTGCATGTGCAACCATAAGAACGGGTTTTGTGTTAACATCACCTGCGGCGTGACTGTGTTAGTTAGCAAAGAACTACAGAGTCAAGCATTGATGATATCATAAGCGGGTGAATGAGTTGATTTCCAGTTCTATTAGCAACCTAATAGCTAGGCTGCTAACAAGGACGTTTTGGGATAAAAATAATCCAAGAAATGTGCCGGATCCAAACATAACACGACAAGACGGACGCCATATTTTACACTGACCCGAAACATTTGTGTAAAATTTTAACGTTGACCAAAAAACATGCTAACCAAGGCATACGCTAACCAAGGTTTCAGGTTCCAGCTGCACTCAATCATGATCATTAACAGTTTGGCCTTGTCAAGTTCAAAGAGATTCTAGAACTTTCAGCATACCCTATTAAAATACATTATATGTAATATATAATAATATTTTTGTAAATGGTTGTTATAGACGATATTCTCATTGAATAACACGAGAAACATAAGTGTGTCCAGGTATTTTAGATTGTACGTACAATTCTGATGCAGTGTAACTGAAAGCAAATACCAAAAAAATTGAAATTGTGCACTCATTAAATAATTAAAAACATGTATGCAACATTCTAACCACTAATGTATCCTCACAAGTCTAAAACGCCAGGGTGCGATCATATACCGAAAGTCATTGTACAGTGGTGTGAAAAAGGGTTTGACCCCTTCATGAGTCGTAATTTTCACAAAAGTGAGTCCTAATTGAACTGATCACAAAATGCATTTTTTAAATGAAACGTTTAATTATTAAAGGGAAAAAACAAACCTACATGGCCGTGGGTGAAAAAGGTATCGCCACCTAAACCTAATAACTGTTTGGGTCACCCTTAGCAGCTGCAAACAACTGCAACTATTGCAATCAAGCGTTTCCCATAACTTGCAATGAGTCTCTTCCAGCACTGTGTAGGAATTTTGACCCACTCATCTTAGCAGGATTGTTGTAATTCAGCCACATTTCCAGCATAAACCGACTTTTTAAGGTCGTATCCCAGCATCTCAATAGGATTTAGGTCAGGACTTTGACTAGGCCACTTCAAAGTCTTCATTTTGTTTTTCTGCAGCCATTCAGAGGTGGATTTGCTGTTGTGTTTTGGATCATCTAGTTCATTTCGGCTTGAAGTCACAAACACCGGGACAACTACAGTCTGAGATGGAGCTTTTTGCAGGGTGGTGCAGGTGGAACTCCCTTGAACGTCGACTGCCGCAAGAACCCCACCATTATCTGTCATTTCTTAAAACTTGTTTATCTATTTGTACTTTAACAAGATTTCTTTTATAATTATCTAACTATCATGTACTGCTGGTACTTGTTGATTGCGTGGGGTACATTATAATGTGGTGTGTGAACTGTACCAGTATTGATGCTCTGCACAAATTACGGATAAATAACGTTCTTAATTAACTAACTGAACAGATTCTCCTTTAAGATTGTTTTGGTAGGCAGAACTAATGGTTCCATTTATCAGAGCAAGTCTTCCAACAGGCCCAAACCATCACACTACCACCACCATACTTTACTATTGGTATGATGTTCCTTTTCTGAAATGCGGCATTACTTTTACACCAGCTGTAATGGGACACACACCTTCCAAATAGTTCAACTTTTGTCCCTTCACAGTATTTTACCAAAGGTCGTGGGGGTCATCAAGATATTTTCTGGCAAAATTCAGACAAGCCTTAATGTTCTTTTTGTTCAGTAGTGGTTTTGTCTTGGAATTCTGCCATGCTGGCCGTTTTTGCCCAGGGTCTTTCTTATGTTGGAGTCATGAACATTTAACATAACTGAGGTAAGTGAGGCCTGCAGTTCTTTGGATGTTGTTGTGGGGTATTTTGTGACATCTTGGGGTAATTTTGGTTGGCCAGCCACTCCTGGGAAGTTTGACAGCTATCACTGTGGTTCATTGGAGTCCGAAAGCTTTAGAAATGGCTTTATAACCTTTCCAATACTGATAGATCGCAATTAAACTCAGTTATACTGTTTTTGCAGGTGGGGGCAATCCCTTTTTCACACAAGGCCATGTAGGTTTGGATTTTTGTCTCCCTGAATAATAAGACGTTTGTGTTCAGTTGTGTTATCATTAACTAATATTTAAATTTGTTTGATGTGAAACATTTCAGTGTGACAAACATGCAAAAACTAAGGAAGAGGGAAACCGATTTTCACACCACTGTACAAGGACTTCCAATTATTTGATCGGCATCATGGAGATTTAGACTTGGGAGGATACATTTGTGGTCAAAAGGTTGCACACATGCATGATTTGGATGTGTTTAACACAAGCAAGGAATCCAAAATCATTCTAAGTGCAATTTAATAATACCTTAAATAATATTAAACTACAATTATCAGTGTTTCATACTCATATGCGGCCCTCCAGCCCTGAATCTGTGGGGATAATTGGGTCTGTTTCCCTAAAATGATCAAGACGATGTCCACCAAACCTAAAATCTTTCCACTAAAGTGTACATGCAGCTCAAACTCCCGATGGTGAGGAGTCTATAATACCATCTTGACATAGAAGGTTTACCGGTCAACCATAAAATGCATCCAACATAGAGGGAGCAAACAAACATATCATTCTGCATCCTCACCTACTTTAACACGGACTGTGAGGAGATGATGCAACCAGCAGGCGCAGGATGATGCCAAATAAGCTGAGATGGCTTCCGATTATCAGACAGGAATGCCAAGCGCTAGATGTTTGCTTCCTTTGCCCGAGGCCACCACACCACACGACGATCCCCCGTCCCATTACTGTGAGCATAGATTGCTTCCTGCTAAGCGCAGTGAAGAAAATAAAACGTGCCCATGTACCGGTGAAGTACTTTTGCGTTTAAGTAGTGTCAGGGGACGTCTGCAAAGCAGCGCAATGAGTGACTCATCTGTCAGTCAATACAAGTATCCAACGTGCCGTAATGTTTTCTGAATCATTCTACTATTTATTTGAGCTTGTATTGTGACAAGAGACCATGTGGTGGTATCTGTAGAACACTATGAGACAAAAACCATGAAAGCCTAAACTGTAAAACATAGAAACTGTCATGAATTAACACTAATTCTGCTGTGGATAATATTTATTGTACATAATCCCCACATTGTGCCTTTCCACATGACTGTCGCGAGTGTCTTGTATTGATTTTTTTTCTACATACAGTATTTAGGGCCTCGTGACGGATATGGAATTAGGGGAAGCGTATTATGTAATTGCACAAAGGATCAGCCACATACTCTGTTATATTCAAACTAAGCCTCCTGCAGGTGTTAACATATGGATTTGCCACAGGTTAAAGAAATATAGTTCTAGAAATGGGCGATTATTGATAAAGTCCATCCACATATTATGCAAAAGGCCACCATTAACATGGTTGATTTCATTATGACTTAGACAAAGAGTAAACTGTGCAACAGATTGCATATGGAGTCAGAACACATGAGGTTTTGGCACTGATAAGTCTATTGTAAAATAAAACATGGACAGGCACGGTTGCCTAGTGGTTCGCATGTTGCCCACACAGTCAGGAGATCTGACGGCTTCGTAGGCCCCCAGAGAGGCTGAGCGCTCAATGTGCGGGACAAAGCCCAGCATTTTTCCTGTGAACGTCCACTTTGACGCAGTGGCACAACCCACTCTACGCTTCCCCATCAAGCCGGTACACGCTCAGCGTATGTCTGTGTGAAAGGACCGTGTCGTGGTGGGGATGAACGAGAAGGAAGTCTTGTCAGCTAGCTGTGATAGGTAGCTTGTTCCGAACAAAAGATGAAGGTGTTCCAGCGCATATTTAGCCAGTGGAATGTACACGCAGCCGTGCATTTTAGGGGAAGCTGGGCTTGCCTTGCAGTCTTAGAGCAATCGGCACTGGTCCTGTCCAACCGGTCTTGCACTTACTATTCACTCATTTGGTAAGACTTCAAGTGTTACATAGTCACTCATCATCGCTCATAGTTGACAGAACCTTTTTGTCACTTATACTATGACTGTTGCATTGATTACATACTCCTATTGTACAACATTGTTGTACCGCATTATCATTTTCTTATGTATTCCAAAATTGGCAAATAGTACTTTTGGAATGTAGGAAGGGAACTAATGTACTGTATTAGCAATAAATAAGCTTTGCTTGTTGCATATTCAAAAGAAATGAAAGCGTTGCCATCACCATCGGTGATGTGCGGTGAGGCTGATGGTTGGTGAGGCACTGACGCCTTCGGATTTTGTTTTTTTATTTTAACACAGGTTGAGGATTACAGACGAGGATAACGGAAAAGAAGAGAATAATTAACTTTCCTTGAACATTTTTTTAAACGCTTCAGTTTTTTTTTATGGAAAAACATTGACTTTTTCATTTGTATGTGAAGTGTATGTGTCATATGCTTCCCAGGAAAATTGTTGGAAAAGTTTGATTACCTTCTGTTGAGCTAGGATCCATTTAGCATTCAGATATATTCATTCGTTCAGCAGATCATCTGACAATGAACAACATTATCCATCCATCCATCTTCTATGCTGCTTACTGTCATTAGGGTCGCGGGGGTATGCTGGAGCCTATCCCAGCTGACTTTAGGTGAGAGGCAGGGTACACCCTGTACTGGTCACCAGTTAATTGCAGTGCACATACAGACAAACAACCATTGATACCTAACAGAGTTGTGTTATAGCAACATAGATTTCTCTAAAAGTACAAAACCGTTTTGTTCACCCCCTTAACTTTGTAGAGTGGTGGTGGACAAAGGAAGAGCCCATGAAATATTTTTGATAAAACTTTGGCACTGCATCATTATTTTCACTGAAGCTGCTTTGACCAAATGCTGTTCTCTACTGAGAAACATTCTAGTTGGCAACATATATGGGCAACAAACTGTGCAACTATGTCTTTTTGCAGGATTACTCAAAAGACACTTTCTCCGGAAATATTATTGTAGCCTGAGGAAGTCTGAGTTCTTTGAGGTCACCTTTCTTGTTATTATGTCTTGTTGAGGTTATGTTGGAGTCTTGTCTAAATACGCCTGTGCAAAGAGGATGCCGAAGAAGAAAGATAAAAGCTGAAAGCACCTGCAGTGTGACGCAATAACAGACAGCAGCAATGTAATCACTTGCTGCCTGGATAGATCATTATGATAGAGGAAGTCTGCCATTCATGCATCCTTTGGCAACACCAACATGTTTGGAAGCATCTTGCCACTTCCCCTGTGTGATGCATTTGTTCTACATCCTCTTCCTGTTTCCCCACTGAAGACATTTGTTTGCTTTCTGCTGACATGACCCCGTAAACGCTGCTGCACTCCATTTCTGTGTCCTCACTCAAGTATCAACATAAGGCCACCATTATTAAGCTTCCCCCTCTTGACCGTTGCTATGATCAATTAGCTTCAGATTAAAACTCTATTTACTACTATATAATACTATTTTGTCGTTATTTTTGCTTTATTTACTAAAAAATATCTAATTCCATGAAGCAAGGACATAATCAGTTTTGTAGTTTTCACACTACAATACACCACGCATGATCTACCATTATCGTCCACTAGAGGGAGACACAATCCATTCGATTTGAAAGTAAGGGAGCAAATTATTTTTACAAACACACAAACACGTCAAATTAATGAAAAATACAGTGGTGTGAAAAAATATTTGCCCCCCCTCCTGACTTTTTATTCTTTTGCATGTTTGTCACACTTAAATGTTTCTGATCATAAAAAATAGTTAACTATTAGTAAAAGATAACATAATTGAACACAAAATGCAGTTCTTAAATTAAGGTTCACGTTATTAAGGGAGGGAAAAAACTCCAAATCTACATGACCCTGTATGAAAAAGTGATTGCCCCCCTTGTTAAAAAGTAACAACTGTGGTTTATCACACCTGAGTTCAATTTCTGTAGCCACCCCCAGGCCTGATTACCACAGTGAGAGCAATTATCCACAAATGGCAAAAACATGGAACAGTGGTGAACCTTCCCAGGAGTGGCCAGCCACCCAAAATTACCCCAAGCGCGCAGACACAACTCACCCGAGAGGTCACAAAAGATCCCAGGGCAACATCTAAAGAACTGCAGGCCTCACTTACCTCAATTAAGGTCAGTGTTCACGACTCCACCATAAGAAAGAAACTGGGCAAAAACGGTCTGCATGGCAGAGTTCCAAGACGCAAACGACTATTAAGCAAAAAAAACATTAGGCTTGTCTTAATCTTGCTAAAAAACATCTCGATTACTGCCAAGACTTTTGGGAAAATATCTTGTGGACTGACGAGACAAAAGTTGAACTTTTTGGAAGGTGCGTGTCCCGTTACATCTGGCGTAAAAGTAACACAGCATTTCATAAAAAGAACATCATACCAACAGTAAAATATGGTGGTGGTAGTGTGATGGTCTGGGGTTGTTTTGCTGCTTCAGGACCTGGAAGGCTTGCTGTGATAGATGAAAGCATGAATTCTACTGTCTACCAAAAAATCCTGAAGGAGAATGTCCGGCCATCTGTTTGTCAACTCAAGCTAAAGCGATCTTGGGTGCTGCAGCAGGACAATGACCCAAAACACACCAGGAAATCCACCTCTGAAAGGCTGAAGAAAAACAAAATGAAGACTTTGGAGTGGCCTAGTCAAAGTCTTGACCTGAATCCCATAGAGATGCTGTGGCATGACCTTAAGAAGGCAGTTCATGCAAGAAAACCCTCAAATAAAGCTGAATTGCAACAATTCTGCAAAGATGAGTGGGCCAAAATTTCTCCAGAGCGTTGTAAAAGAGTTGTTGCAAGTTATCGCAAACGTTTGATTGCAGTTATTGCTGCTAAGGGTGGCCCAACCAGTTATTAGGTGCAAGGGCAATTACTTTTTCCACACAGGGCTATGTGGGTTTGGATTTTTTTCTCCCTAAATAATAAAAACATTCATGTAAAAACTGCATTTTGTGTTTACTTGTGTTATCTTTGACTAATATTAAAATGTGTTTGATGATCAGAAACATTTTGTGTGACAAACATGGAAAAGAATGAAAAGTCAGGAAGGGGGCAAATAGTTTTTCACACCACTGTAAATAGATGCTTGTTCTATTGTTATCCCTCTATAAATGAAGTAGTAACAAAACATTTTTTAAATAATACATTCTCTTACTTACCTTATTTATTAATGCATTTGAACAACGTGGCACGTAGGTTAGCAAATATGGTCAAAGTTTCCATATAACATGAGATTCCTACTAAAACGGTAACTGCCTATTATGATGGCAAAAGGGATAAACATCTAAGCATGTTGAGCCTGCAGTAACACTGTTTAAGAGAACTTTGTCGCCCCCTGGGGGTTGTGATGAGCATCGCTCTTTGCTGACTGACTATCTCCTTGTGGAGATAATGCAGCAGTTGTAGGTGGTCGGAGCTGGGCCTCTCCAGTTGTAAATAGTGTTCTGACACTCCGCTGTCTCTGACCTCCCACCCCTGAAAGCTTTACTTTAACACCTGTGGGTGGGCTGTTCTCCATCTCCAAGCACCTTCGGCTGCCTGCTGCATTGAGTCTCCAAATGTTCACCTTACAATCCATGTGTTTGCGTGTTCCCCTGTAGCAAAACAGCTGCATTGCATGCAAGGTAGCTCGCGTCGAGGCCTCGGGTCAAGTTACTGTTTATGTCCTCCACTGTTTGTTTACTTTCCCCAGTAAAGCCGGTTCCAGTATGTTCTCCTGCGTCTGTGTGCCGTTATTGTTCCACGTCTTGTGCTCTATATCTGGTGATGAGGTTCTAGTTTGTAGTCTTTGATCCGCTTTAATCCCACTGTGTCCCATTATGGCCGTAGTGCAAGTGAAGGATTATGGTTACGTCTTTAGAACTACGACTCCCTACTAAATTCTACTTTTTCTTATTTTGGGCTGAAGCACATCTGTGGTGTGTTAGGATTTTGGCCAGGTTTTCTGCTGGTATTGTGACACACACACACACACACAACCTTTTTTCTCAGTTTGGATGGCATTGTGCGAAACACAACGAAAGTTGTCATGAAAGCTATGAGAAGTCTGAATAAGACAGATGGTGGCAGACACCGGATGAGCGTGCCGTTCTAAAAACACGGTCCAGGTGCGTCTTTTCAAAGTTGATATAGTGCGCGTCTGTCTGTGGCGTCGTTTGTTCCTCCGGCTTGGCCACTTCACAACTCCCAAGCGATGATCCTCAGCAGAGCAATCGTATCTGCAGCCTTTGATCAGCACCGTCGCTCAATTTAGTTCGAAAATGATACACGAGGAAACAATAAGCCCCAAAATGTGGCTGCTACTTCCAATGCGTGGCCCCCTGCTCTAGTCCTCCATTGTGCGGAAACGCCACCCAGAACAATGGAGCACAGGCGGACTGGGTGGAGGCTCGCCACAAGCCCGGTAACATGAGGCCACACCAAAGGCCAGGTTAGTGAAAGCCTTTTCTCTGGTGGAACATGTTTCACAGTCCAGCCGCGTCTGCCAGCTTTTTTGTAGTCGCTCGCCGTCGTTGTCATCTTTGGCCTCCCCCTGGGGCCATAACGAATGATTGAAGGGGGGGTTTTGGCTTTGTCACATGTAGGCCGATCTTGTTTCACTTTTGACACCTCTTTGTTGTACACTTGCAGCAGGTACAAAGATTCTTCTGTTGCAAGATGAAATGTGTTGGAAATACGATCCGATGCTTTGCCCTCTGCACCCCCTTTATTTGTCCCCCTGGTACTTTTTTAAACAGCAGAAAGGGAATGCTTGATTGTGTGTGATGATTGACATGTGGCTGATGACCATCATTGTGAACCCCAAAATATCCTGACTTTGCATGATCAGGATTTTTGGGGTCAATCATTGACTAGTGATAAACAACCCAACAGAGGGAGTTGTGTCTATTTAACCTCTTATGTCCGAAGTACCCCTACACCGGAGAACACGTTGCTATGTGATCAATAATGGATCGTCACAGTCAGTATAGCCATACTATACATCTACAGTACGTAGTCAGCTAAAAGGCCAACAAAACCAGTTTTAGGAAAACAAAAGACTGTTCAAACCACAAGTACTTCAATGGCCAAATGTTAAAAACAATCAACAGTTTGAGACCACCATATTTAATTTTCAACTTCATAAAATCATAATTCTATGACAAACTTTGCCAAGCTTGAAATGGTTAGCAGCTCTGAGCGGTATCGGTATAATAAGTATTATTCTTTCAGCGCTAAAACTAAAACTCACTGGACAAGAAGCCATAACAGTGCAAATTTAGCATTACAAAGCATGTACAATTTAACAGTGGTGTACAGTAAGTAAACACTAGCGGAAGCAATCACCTACATTTACAACTTAAATCGAAGGATTTGTTCCATGAAATGTTATGAATTTATTGCCAACAGTCTATTATGTTCATTTCGTAGAGTGTCACTTGGTTTGCACTGCTTCTTGTACGTGGATTTGTATGTTTTTATTTTGTCTAGTCAGATTTCAGTTTCTGTGCGTTGCAATGTCAATGTAATCTGCCTTTGGGCCTTCAGAATCAAGAGTGCTGGCCCATGTCACGTGCACCCCATTAGTAAAGGGGTCAATCAGATTTCAGATTAACCTCACAAGGCTAGCTCTGGCTAGCCCACAGTAATGTTAGCATTTTTCTATCCTCTGATTGGTTGATGTGTGAAAGCCTAGTCCCTTAACACCCACGGTTACAACGGCACCTGAATGCTTCAACACATGAGCTATGTAGCACTTAATTTACCCTATCCGCATATTTTATCGTTTTTTTATGTTTTGGTCATGCTATTATACTATATATATATATAAATATTGATTGACATCAGTGGCGACTGCTGGTCATTCAAGGAGGGGAAGCTCTTTTTCTTTGGCCTACATCATAATGTATGTATTTATTTATTTATATGTAAATGTTACCCTCCGTCCCGAGTGGTTTTTAACAAAGACAAAATCGCTTGGGATCGGTAAAGTCTCCGGATCAGTTTAAAACAAAAAGAAAAACTTGGAAAATGCTCAGGTTGAGGTTTATACCTCAAGATCCTTGATTTGCTCATTTACTGTCAATCAAAAAGGGACTCAGCCTCAGACAGATCATCCAATCATCATGCACAATCCGCCTCAAAGACTCCCAGTGACGCTCAGCGTTGGATGGGCAGAAAACCCCCAGCATTTATCCAATGACCATCTGGTTTTGCGCAGTGGAACAACCCGCTCTACGCTCCCCCATCAAAGTCAGTACACTCTCAGCGTCCGACTGTGTTGGGATGAATGAGAAGGAAGTGGTGTGACACTAGCTGATTCTGAACAAAAGATGAAGGTATACTAGCGCATATTTAGTCAATGAAATGTACACACAGCAGCACTTATTTCACCACTTTTTTGGGCCAATTTAGGGGAAGGTGAGTTTCATTCCAGTCTAAGAGCAAACGCCACTGATTGACCTGCTGCAGATGATGCTTTAGTGTAGAGTTGGAGTTGTTTAGAGACGATGTATTTAAAGATAAACTGTGTTCGGTGCTGTGGTAATAATGGTATTCATCCCTAATTCCGTCATGCCACACATTGTTGTTTATGTCTTGGTGTATTATTGATGGTTTGAATAATCGTGATGAGCTAGTGGTGGATTAGGTTGTTTCAGTCCCCACTGAAGGACCGGGTACCAAAAGCAACACTCGCTACTGCACTTTAACCCTGACTCAAACTAAGATTAAAATACTAAAACCCGGGCTGACTGATTTTTATCTGTTGAAATAAATACTAGCTTTATTTGTTGGCTCAGTACCGTTCTTGTTGATGGTTGAACGTTTTGGTCAGAGACGGCACCTTAGGGACTCGTGCCACAGAGGACTGAGACACTGCAGGTTTTCTCTTCAACCAGTTTTTCTAGCAGGTGTTTTGAATCAATGAGCTCCTTCAAATTGAAGGTGTCAATCATTAAAATCACCTGCTTTAGTGACCAGCTGGAAAGAAAACCATGCAGGGTCTCGGCCCCCGTGGCACGAGTTTGAGACCCCTGCATTAATGTGCTGTGTTGCGACAGTAACTCATGTTTCTGGTTATGCCTTCTCCAAAGCAGCAGCATCTCATTGTCCCCGCCAGGACGCTACTGTATGAACACTTCAAAGTTTTTACCGAAAATACATATTGACTTGTATATTTGTCTAAAGTTCCTCGCTAGCGACGTGTTTCCATTTCATTCCAAATACCGGCAGCAGTGTCAGACGCTAATTATCAGCGGTCTAATGAACATACTGTCTTCTTTGTGTCCCATGCGTTGTCTGTCCACAGCTGTTTCAGGTTGCCGCTGATTCTGCTTCAGCATACTAACCCGCACTTGTGCCAGTTGTTGGTAACCGGAACTTGAACGCAGCATCCTAACCTGCAGCCTGCACGCGAGTCATTGGTCGCTCACAAAGACAGCTGTGCCGTTTAAGCAGACAACACGTCTCACAATTAGAAGGTGTGACGGGGATCCGGTTGCCCAAGCGTTCAACCTTTCAAATAAGTTTTACCAACATTTTCTAGACAGACTTTTTCTCTTAAGGAGGTACGCCCGGAGCGGTTGAACATCCAACACCCGAACTTTGACCCCCATCCTCGGCATGTGTATCCAGATACAGGTGAACTCCAAACAAGTGTTCCCCTCCCTGAGTGAGTCACTACACTGTTTGCCACATGTCATGCTTCCAGTCCTGAACGCCTTAGCGATTAACAAACAAACACCACCTCTATGATCCAATAACCCTGATAACACACAAACACGATTATTCCAACAACACACTGTGCTTCTTTACCAACTGCAGATCACACGCTCACAACGACTTACTTTCTTTGTTGAACATGAAACAACCAAGGTTGGAATATCTAATTGGCTCCTATCTGATATAACACCACAACTGGATTAATCCAAAGGATCCACTTATACAACCAGTAGCTAGCACTAATTTCTTTGACCTTGGAAGTGAAAGTTTCCCATGACCTCCTATCCTGAGCCAACTGATTAGATTATTGGGGCATTAAGTCCAATTGTCTGGCACTAAGCCCCGCTCTGTTCTGTTGCTCTGAAGTCACTCCTTATGAGCTATTCATGAAGCAAAGTTCAAGGCTGCCCTTCGTCTTTGACTCACCTTTTCATGACGAGAGAGTCAGAGCATTGTTTGTTCTTTGGTGTAAAGGGAAAAAAAATGATGCACACACTTGTGGCTCTTGTCCAACAAGTGTTGGTATCATTATGATAGATTGCACAACAAACAATTCCTGTACTCCAAGAACCAGAGTTTGAGGCTATAATATGCACAATTGGAGAGTAGATTAGTTTTTTAAAAATTGGCCTGATTCAACAACCTCAGATTTCTTCCGTGACACTAGGCTTGGAAGAAGAAGAATGCATGCAAGATCTGTAGCAGCTTCTAGCATGCGTTGAAGGACACCAGCCTCATGAGGAAGCCTTTCCAGCACAGAGCATCCATGTTGGCAGTCCAGTCTAGTTTGTCCTCCAGATGCACTCCCAGATATTTACAGGTGTGAACCTTCTCCACATGGTCACCTTTGATAACAAGTTCTGGGCCTGTGTCCTGTTTCTCCCAAAGCTCACCACCATTTCCATGGTGTTGGTGGTGTTGGGGTGCAAGTTGTTTGCGTTGCACCAGTTGAAAAAGTCCTGGATCAGTTTTTTGTACTCATCCCCGTCCATTCCTGATACCTTCCATGATAGCCGTGTCGTCCGCGTACTTCTGTACATGGCAGAGCTCAGAGTTGTACTGAAAGTCGGACGTGTACAGGGTAAACAGAACAGGAGAGAGCACAGTTCCCTGTGGTGCTCCCGTGCGCGTAATGAGGTCTGTCAGGTAGTCTGTGATGGCACCAGAACCTACCCCCATCCTTGTCATTTTGACCTTGAGGAGCTGAGGCTGGATGGTGTTAAGGGTGCTGGAGAAGTTCAAAAATGTAATCCTCTGTCCTGGTTTCATCATTTTGTTTTTCTGCAGGCCAACCCGGCATGCTTTTTTGTTCAAATGTGACCGTAATGTTTGCAAAAAATAGTATAAAATGGGATTTTTAGGATTCTCCTTATTAGCCTGGCATGCAATGTTTACCAGGCCGTTTTTCTTTCTGAAGTAACCAGGATAGTTTGAAAATGTTGCTGTTTGGAAGTGAAAGGTTTTTGTTTTTCTCACACTGTACAAGTTAATCACTTTGCGACACAACGTCAAAGTTAGCAACTGCTCCCACAGTGCAGTACACTATTGTTGCTCTTCCATGTGAGTCCAGTAGGTGTTGGTAGCACATTTCAAACTGCCAACTATCAAATCAAACATACTGTTAAAACACGTGTGTGTATCCTTTGATCAGTCCCGAAAAAACACCACAAATGTGTCCCCGTGTCGCAGTTTGCGTAATCTTGCTCACATACAGCGTCGGATACACAACCTCCCCAGTGTAGATAAAAAGGAAATGCCAATTGAAGAGTGTGGTGTGAATGTATCAATAGTTCCTTCCGAGAAAGAGCTCCAAGGTGACCGCATGACGTGATTTAGCGGTCATGCTGCTCCGATCAGCAGAGAGCGACGTGATATCCTCTCGGTATTACTGACAGTGCGGTGCATGATGACCGTCGCCGCGTAGCTGTGTGTGCGTATAGTCTTTCTCACAGGAGCGTGTGCATGAGGTGCCAATGCATGTGTGTGTGTGTGTCACTGTGCATTTAAATGTCAGAACGCCACATTTTTTGCCACATGTGAATGTTATCCGATTGTACGGCTCACCATCAAACGTTTTTGTCCTGCAGCTGACAGGAAGAGAAATGATGATTTTCTTAAACCAGCGGGCCCGCTTCAGGCTCCCGTGTGTTTCAACGCATACCAAGCTGGATTAGAACTGGGAACCAGATCTGACCCTCGCTGGTGTCACTCCCAAAGTCATGCTCCACACTCTTCCTTGGCCAGTCCCACTGACCTCGTTGATTTTAGAAGAAGAGAAAAAAAAGAAGTATTAAACCACTCAGAATATAAACCGTCAACATAATTCGGAATTAAACCATCAAGCTAGCACATGCAGCAATGTAGTTCTACAGAATTTGTTGGCTTGTTTTCGTGCCGGTCATGTTTGTGATACCGCTTGTTGCTACGCATTTGTCCCAATGCCGCCCCACAAAACGAACAAACACCACAACGTTTCTTTTGCAACTTCAGCTGCCCCACTGGCAGAGAAAGGACACAGAGATTTGGCAGTAACAAAAAATAGCCTAACAAGAGATGCTGCTCAATTGCCACATCCGAGCCATTTGTTGGTGAGTTCACACAAAACCCAGCGATGCAGGACGTTGCTGCCAGTGTCTAGTGCAGCATGCAAAATACAACAGGACTAGAGTAGCAGGTGGTAAACCTTAGCCGTGGTCCCGATGTTGCAGAAGATACTCTCACACAGGCATCGAACCCTCAATCTCTTACAAGCGATGTACCGATCCACGTCGTTTCATTTCCAATCCGATCCAGATACCTGAATTTGGACATCTGCCAATACTGATACTATTCCGATAACAGAGCTACGTTTGCTTGAATACTAATATTAGGATTATTGCAGCATCAACAGAGGAAGAGGAGGTGTAGGGAAGCACATGAGTGCCAAATGAAAAGGAAATACATGTAGAAATATAAAGAGAATCAATAATACAAAAATATACAAATGTAGTCATATTTTAACTCCATTTTGTCATTGCTTTTTGCTTTGTTTTTCCATTTTATCGTTGATATTCTTCTTTGCATTTACCAGTGCTAACTGGTAAAAACAATGTCAATGCATGGACCCACCCCCAGGGTGACTATCCCCATCCAGCTTGTTAGCCGTTTTGTTAGCAGCTTCGATGTGAACTCCATCGTGTAAGATGTTCACGCAAAGTATGTGCATGTTGGCGTGATAGTGATGTTACCCCTTCCAAGAGATACATTTAAACATAGCTACTACATGGTCACTGCAAGCAGGAATCGTGTGATCAGGTATTGACCAGTCACCCCGGCAGAAAGACCCAGAAGGGCCCGCCCCCAGCAAAGGCTGTAGGCAGGTCTATGGATTGACATTGCCTTTGCCAGTTACCGTCAGGCATCCGGTAAATGCAAAGGGAAAAAGCAAACAGACAAAAAACAGACAAAGGAAGAAAATCAACAATAAAATGGAAAAAACAAAGACAATACACAAAAAGCAATGACAAAATTAAAAAAGGAAAGACAAAATGGAATTACAATATGATTACATTTGGATATTTTTGTGTTATTGATTCTCTTTATAATTCCACATTTTCATTTTGGCACTTCTGTGATTCCATTGAGGTGGTTGATCAACAATCATATCTTGCAATCATATCAAATGACTACCAGCAAAAATGGCAGTCTCCATGCATTAACATTATCATTATTGTTGATTTTATATGAGGCGGTAATAAACTCTTCCCTGAAGATAACTATGATATCATAGCGACCCGGAGTTGCACTGTTAGGAGTTTGTGATAACAGACTGTTTTGTACGGCTGTGAACGCATCATGCGCAGTGGCGACGACAATTACAGTGCATGTGCAGAAGACGCTACATTTTCTCATTTGGCTACATTTATTGCCAACAAAGAGCTGACAACGTTGAAGCACAGGTGTGTGTCATGGATCAGAAATCTCTGCAGGTGGCGTTGGAAATCACCGGATGGCTATCTGTTTGGGCTACCTCAGAGGCCTCCTACTCTGTGTTGCTGTTGTTCACACAGACTAGCGACATGGTAAAAAGCCAGGAAAAAGATGGCAAACGAACATGTACACAATAATTTCACAATGGAGTCACCACTCTGCATTCAGTATAAAATATGTATTATAAAGACAAAAAGAACAGGCTTTTCATCACAGTGACATTCTTCCCGTACTCTGATTGGCAATTGAATCACTGCTCTGTATTAACTATAAGCTATGGAAGGATAGACCAGTCCAGGGTGTACCCCGCCTCCCGCCCAAAAGTCAGCTGGGATAGGCTCCAGCATACCCGTGACCCTAATGAGGATAAGCGGCATAGAAAATGGATGGATGGATGGCTATGTAAGGATAGATGCAGTAACTTAGCTCATCACAACGCCATCTGCTGGCACTAGTGGGTCCCCTCCTACTTGTCCATAATGCCAAAATCACCACTGCCAGAGATTATAATCACAGTACCACCAAGTTGAAATGTGTAAGATGAGACGCTGGTGTATAAAACAAGCGGACATGCTAACGCCACTTCCACCCCGGCACTCAGCCAGCGCTGTTTGTTTAGTAACGCAGTAGGAGGAGGCCATGGCGGGAGCTCTTTGAACGCTAAAAACCGCAAAGCCGGCATTAAGGCCGACACCGTGCCACCTCCAGGGGGTGGTGGGGGAGAGTTAGGTTTGGTATCCCGCATGTCTGTCGCTCTGATGACAGCTGGGAAAGGTTAAAGGTCAAAGTCATGCCAGGTAGATGTCAGAGGCAGGCGACATCGCACAGTAAAGGTCTTTATGCATCTTTCTTTACCAATTATCCTGGTCCCTCTCATAGAAGTACAGTAAAAATGTAATATATTTTACTTGCATAAAATGATCAACTTCAGATCTAACCATAGATATTTTGATTGTTTCTGTATTTTTATGCGTTTTATGTCTAACAAAAAAAACAATATTTGAGCAGCCTTGAGTGTAATCAGTAACACAAATTTGGATGCATCATGCTTTTGGGAGCAAATGAGAGTTCATTTAATTTTTTTTCACCAAATAAAAAATACTGTATGTGGTTAAAATAGTAGTCAGTGTAGGAAACATTTAAATCTGAAGCTGTTATGGTTGAAGTAAAAGCCCAAATTCACACTGAAGATCTTGACTTTGTTTGCGTGATGACTCAGTGTGGTGGTGGGAGAGATTAGTGGTAGTGGCAGTCACTGGTAGAGTGACCAACAGAGTTCTTCACACGCCCTGCAGCAATAGCCCAGACATGCAGGAAGTCATCCCCACGTCTAAAAAGGGAATAAATAGTAATAATGCGACAAATGACCCTTGTCTAAATGTACTGCATAATTCTGTGTGGCTCAAAAGCTTCAACAGGCTTCTAGATCCTCCCCTTTTAGTATAGATGTGTGTGTGAGAGATTTAACCTTACTTCCTCTTGGCTATTTTTAACCGTGTCATAGTCCTGCCTGGACTGTGATAGTACCAAGTGATCTCATTTACACACACACACACACCCACACATGTACAAGTGTGTATTTTTGCATCTGAGAAGCAGCGACTGAAAGGTTTGAGCAAAGAGCGAAACAGATGGAAGAGTGGCGCCGACCCGAGTGCCACAATGGCTCGGGCATCTGGCTGAGGGCCATATCCCAATTGTGACATGTCCTAATAATGGATCAGCTGACTGTTTCAACTCCCTGATCTGTGCGTGTTTGATTATACAACACACCGCACGCACACTTCCTGAAGAGAACTTAATATGGAGATGAAGCTTTCCTAATAAAGATTTCCTACTAAATTCTCAAACGTGAGAATAATGGGTGTGTGCCTCACACAGCACATGATGTTTGAAGCAGCTTATTAGCAAGCCTTCTTATCTGCATGAGACATCAGAGTGTCATCCAGGGGACTTCTTGGTGACTCTGCTCTGAAGGAACAATGTAGCATGTGTGAGCTCACAACTGGCCAAAAACAGTAACATAAAAACAGCATCAATGAGTCTTATATGAAATGGACTGTCGTGCACAGACAATCAGTCACTGGACATTCAGTGGTCCACTGTCCTTTTAAAGAAGCCATGCTCATTGTGTAAATAAGCAACTAGTGATGTATTTTTTGCTGTGAGTGCAAACAGGCCTTCTGCAGCCTCTAAATCACAGGGACCAAGTTCACTTTCACATGTGAAACAAGCACTGGTCCTGGTCTACTGTACACTGGGGCCATATCTCATGCATGCATCCGTGTGGACAGCTTAAGTACGTCAAAGGATTTCCATATCAATCACACATTAAGCGGCAATAAGGCTGCTGCGTGTGTCCTCTTTGGAGGCCAAAGTGTGGCCTTCAAGCAAAAGAGGCAGAGCAATTAGCAAGAAAGTACAGCTAAAACAAGGCCTGTAGGCAAACTGCATGTACACAATACACAGAAAATGAGTGCTGTCATGCACTTCAATGCAGCCATGTGAGGACTTGACAGCCAGGAATTCTTACAATGAGGACTTGGCTCAGCACCCTGCAGACCTTTAAGAAGGGGGCATGGCACAACCAGATCCTCTTCAAAGGAAGGAAAAAACGTGTATTGACAAGAGTATTCAACCCGAGAGCAAACAAGGTAAAGCTTTTTTTGGCAGGTTGTGAATTTTGGGTGTTGGCACTGAAATTTATCGAATGGCACGATACTTCTTGGAAACCTGCTCTTCTAAATGAACACACATGGTTTGTAGAATTATACTGGGGTTGTTTCCCTTGGCAACCAGTGGCTACTCTGCAAAAGGGGCAGTGCCCCACCAGATAGCATTTTTTTATTTTTTATCATGCATTTTATATTTAATACAGACAAATTCTAATTCCCAGCTCCCTATATGTATAGAGTGGATTATAGAGTCATCTCCATAGTCTAACTTCCTGTTCCTGACTCTAGTTTGTTATTCAAAGTTTCTTGGGCCCTACAGTAACTCTGTCTAGCAACAAGTGGCCAAACATGACCAAGAAAAAGAACCGTGGTAATTCTGTGCGTGCGCTAGATAACAAATATTCTTTTAGTTAAGTTTCATAATAAAAATCACACGTGAATTTTTAAAATGTATGTTTGTTATCACATAAAAAAGTTTCCTAGTAGTAAAAAGAGCCTTTAAGGCTGGTTACACAACAGTTTAGAACAAATACAGGACAGAAAATTTGACCCCTTGTTTGTACAAAAGCAGTATTTTTGGCCTAAAAAAATGTAAACATTTAATAACTGGTCTCTAAGTGAAAGCTTCTGACGACACAAAGGATGTCCGATACTGGCTTTTTGCCGATATCAGATATGCTGATATTGTCCAACTGTCAATCGGTATTTGTAACATCACTTATCTACTGTCGTGGAATGAACACATATCTATTGCGAAGCTGATGGATACAGCATCAGTAATTAGCTTCTCAACGTGCCTGTAAACAACATTGTAAAACATCTGAGAAATACTTGTGATACATTCCATGATTTTCCGATTGATGACTTTTGCCCGGGGAATTGGAAGTCAGGAAGAAGTCTCGGTTCCGGCTTGCATAACAAACTGTTTTGCAGTCATTGCAAATCACATGTTTAAAATCCTAAGGAGACACCACATACATAAAGTTAGTCAGGTAAGGCACGAGCAAGCTTGTTACTAGTTAAACACAGTTCTTTACCTTCTTCAGATGCGGTTTGATGAGGTCATCGTTTGCGTATCGGAAAAATACAGGAGCCCTAAGGTATATTTACAGCATTTAAAAAAAATCTGTTTTCATTGCACGGAAAAACCTGATACTGATATCTACCGATATTACATTTTTATGCCAATGTAGGTGAGCCAATATTATAGAACAAGCAAAATGATCGACAAGAGTTGTGGTTGCTCACCGAGTTGAAAACATCTTCACTGGTGTTTTGGCTGAGAACTGCGTGTCACGCACAAAGAGCTATTAGAGAATCATTAAGATGGCGAAACATAACCCTGGTTTTATGCTACACCTAAGAGTACTTTTGTTTTGAGTAATTTTACTCTGTAGCATGTTGAGTCTTGGGGTATGAATAAATATTGTGTGTGGACAATAATCCCACCATTGCTTGTTTATTCAGCCATCTTGGATCCAACACCAAACCCTATCTTATATTCTTTGATGCACATTCATTTGGAAAACTTTTGGAATGTTACACAATGTAGTCCATCCTGACAAAGAAAAAAACATGGACGCTAATGTTGTTAAATTGCTGAGAAGTTTTTGGTGTGAATCTCCTCCTTTTCCATTCCTCTCCGCCTTCCAAACAAGAGTTAAAGGTCAGTGTCATTTGTCATTTTTTGGAGGTTTTCTGCATGTCAGTGATTATTCGGACTATTTTAAATTACATTATTTACTACGTTTTTCCCCCGTTGAGTTATTGAGATTTTCTAAACAGGCCCATGCTGGCCAGCAAATCATCATTTTTACATAACCATAAACATAACATTTAGTAACTTGCATGTAGCAGCCAGGATGGGAACCTAACACCATGTATGCTGGAGCTTCCAATCATGCCCAGATTCCACATACTGAAATCCAAATCCAAGGACATCAGGATGTGTGACATAATCCCTAAAAACTTTAAACAGGGGGCTCCTGGGGGTTGTTTTCGGAGCGCCATGCATCCATACAAGCATGGCTGCTCTTACTCACGGTTTGTTCTCGCAGGGCTCATAAAAGAGGGGGCGGTCACCAAGAGATCCGAACGTCAGCGCGCACAGGACTATAAATCTCTCCAAAGTGCCCGCGGAGCGCGGCTCGGCGCTGCTCCACGATGAGGACAGGCGTGGGAAGAAGCAGTTAGAGCTGGACGACATGGAGACCAATCGTCCCATTTTCTTAAGTTTTTGGTGTGAGCTTGGAGCGTGGATGTAACGGCGCGTCTGGAAGTCGTGGAAGGGTGGAAACTAATACTTTGCGCGTCTTTTCTACTCCGTGTCTTCATGAGTGCACCTCGAGAGGCGCAGCGGTCCAAAGTGCGCACACTTTTGGTGATCCGGACCTGGAACTGTGTGCTGTCTTCCCCCTTTCGGACATAAACAGTCTATTTGTTTTTGGATTGCACCTATTAGGGACAATACATGTGTTTGGATTGTAACAGCAGCAACTTGCAGGTCTGCATGGGCCATATTTAAGGTGAGAAGAACCGCGCATGTCTAAATCCACTCTTTATTTACCACACGTCATTAGACAAGTCACGTCTGCCTCTAGGAGGCCAAAGCGCTTTTGGTCATGCCTCGTATTTTTGTTGTTTGAGAGAAACACTCTCATCACCTGATAGCACAACAACGTGACAATATTGTCCACTAAGCCTCAAATGTGAGATTATATATAATGGCGTGCGTAATGTAAAGAAAATGCACTTTTACGCACGCTTTTACGCACTATAGTGCGCCTCCAAATGACTTGCATGGTTCCTTTTACGTTGCAGTCGACTCTCTAACACAAGTGTTGTGCACGATCCCCACGCAGCTCATTGGAACTGAGTCTAAGATGAAGTTATGGGATGTTGCGGCCATGTGTTTGTTGCTCCTGAGCTCTGTTGCTACACGGCCTCTCTACCACCAAAGCACCCCGCAGCCCGCCAAGAGGACCTACCACTCTCCCCACAGCTACACTGACCCTGCTGCAACCGACTCTGCGGAGGACCAAGAGGAGAAGTTGTTGTTGAGGCAACACCACGAGGAGCACAGCCAACAGGAAGTCTCTATGGAGGATGAATGTAAGGTTTGAACACACATCTTTACCTGCACTGCTCTATACAACACACTAGAAGTTATGCTTTGGTGAGGATCTGAATAAAAGGTGCAGGTTAAAAAATTTGTATGAATATATATAAGCCGTCGGGGCCACTACTTTGCACAAGGTCTAAAACATTGATGTTAACAGCTGTGGCTGTAGGCAACCTTCTGATGTATTTTTTTTTTTAATGAACACCACAAGATGGCAGTAGCAGCTTTGGAAGCATCATGAGTGGTCAGCACCCAGCAGCTTTACCTCTGCATGCGCTTTAAAATGCTGCTTCTCAGTTTTCGGTGTGGTCACACTTGCTGCACTGTTGTTCATAATGAACTCATCAGCGGCATTCATGCTGGCTCAGCAGTTATTACAACATTGCTTTTCTTGCTGCCGTGTTGTGCAATGTTCTTGTTAGTGAATGAGCAAGTGGTCAAAGACGGCCATATTCTCTTTTACACTTTCTCATGCATTACAAATCATTACTACAATTCAATCATTTGTTATGTGCAATGAGTTTTCACATTTGGAAAATAACATACTCTTGTTCCAATTATCACCTGCCTCCAATCGACTCCTCGTGTTTGTTATTTGGGTACACCCTTAAATAAATACTCATTTCAGTTGCTTCTAAGGAAGTCACAATTCTAGTTGAGCACGTTTTTTTGTGATAGCGAAGTACAATATTACTAGGACATTTGATGCAGATCTGGGTGTAAGTGCAAATCTAGGGATTTTTGGGGGCACTCGTTAAAAAGTGTTTGTAGAAATCATTTAGTTTTTGTCATTGTTTTATTTTTAGTAGCACTTGACCCTCGACGAAGGTCTGCGGTCCCATTTGTTTGTTAGTACGCAGGATTATTAGTTGGTACACAGATGCAACATAGTAGGCCTTTTTTGTAACAAATGTACGGACAATACATCAATCCTGATGACAACTTATGGCAAGTGCAGATAGTAGTGAGCCAAGTCAGTGATTGTTGTGTACGTATGGCAGTAGACAGCATGTGCGGATTGCTTGTTGCAAATTCATTCATAAGTACAAAGTTTCTCATCCATCTAAGGAAAGAGCAAGTCAAAGGATAGTAAAGCATTGCAAGGAACTTCCAATTGGTGATTCATGGCTGCAGTCGGCTCCTTGTTACATCACACTCCACTGAACCAAACCATGATGCCAAACATGTTCACCTCTCTTCCGCTGTTTATATTACTGCCTCGTGCCTGCGATCTGTCGCCGCCACCACTACACAGAGACCCGCAAACTTTTACCCATGCGCGCCAGAAGTCAGAAATCCTGCTGGAAACAGAGCGGAAAGTTTGACGCTTTTTGTATACGTTGGTTTTAACAGCCACGGTGGGCAGGGGATTTATGATGTTTGGAGGACAGTGACACTGCATCATCTTCCCCCAGTAGGACGGTGAATGAGATACAACTAGAATAGAACGTTTGGATTTAACCTACCACCAGCGTGACATCAGCCAAGATAGTTTAAACACAACAGGGATGCGCCACTTTGCATGTAAAGACATAACAGTGAGGGAGTGAACAAATATAGTTTCTAAGGCAGTGTTTTTCAACCTTTTTTGGTCCAAGGCACACTTTTTTCATTTCACAATTCCAAAAGCACACCACCAGCAGGAAATGTAAACATAATCTCAGTAGCCTATAGAAACAATATAAAGCGTTGCCACCTACTGCTATTTAGCTTATTACATGATTACTCTTCCCATCATTGGACAGCACAGACACTCAGCAATGGCACATTACTGGCGGACTCCTTTTCAAAAAATATTTATACACCAATTAAGTGAACGTGAATGATTTCCCACGGCACAGTGGTTGAAAAACACTGTTCTAAGAGATGCTGAGGAAACGCAATTGTGTGCTACTCATTAGTTGGGACTTAGCAGAACAACTCGTCCGTGTGGCTCACAGCAGGTGCACACTGCCTGTCCATCTAAAGCTGCTTTTACACTTCATGATCACTACTCACTGGTGACCCAATTACCGAGATTCACTGCCATGATGCCTTGTGTAAGCAGAAACTCTCAACTCCGGTAGCATTATTTTGCTTCTCACAACTGCCATGGAAGTAGGGACTCAGAACGTTAGTGAATTTTCCCAACAGCCCGAGCATAAATCACACCTTTTGCGAATAAAATAGGCTATTCATAACAGGGCTGTGTAAAAAAAAAAAAAAAATCTCAATCTCAGTTCATACCTTCTGATTTCTAAATTACATTTTTAAAAATTGTAATTAATGAACTGCATCACTAACGAATATTGACATTTAACTCAAACAACACTTTTTCCTCACTCCCCCCCCATCCGCAGCAAGCCTCACCGGCCAGGAAAAGTTGGCCCTGCTGCTTGCCGCTGACTGCCGCAGAAAGAGCAATCGCATTAATTGGATTCTCTTTAATACTTCTATTATTACTTACAATTGTGTGGTCAAGAGAGCTAGGTGCCACGGTTTGGATGAATTATTTTATGTTTGATGACTATATTTGTTTATACGATTATTTAATATACACATTTCTATCAAGGATGCCCTGCATGGAGAATGACAGAAAGATCTTTAGAAGTTTATTTAAAGAAAAACACAATGAGGAGTGTAATTATAATGATACAAAAAAACATGAACAGGGTGTGTGTTCATGTGTGAAAAACAAATATTTTTTTTTAAATCACCTGAGAATCACAGTCTCAATTCTAAGCTTTAAAAAAATGATGAGTCACATTTTTTGCAGACTAGTGTAGCCCTGCTCCCTAAGAGGGTTTTCCAGTTTATCTTACAAAGTCGTCATCACCAACTCGTGGCCTGGCAGTCGTTATACAGCCAGTACGTGTAAGAACACTGGAGGTAGAAAGGCACAGTTTAAATACCCTCAAGTGCTAATTGACAAAATGTGTTAAATAAAGGAAAAAATGCATCATTTCTGCTGTTCAGAAGCTTAGAAAAAAAACTTGTTTGGTAAAGTTGCATGTTCCTTAGATACATCAAAGTTGAATATATTTTAATACTAAAAGTCGGTTTACAGAATCACAACAACAAAGGCAAGCATAATTTAAATAAATAAAAAAAACATGATAATAAGTAAGCCCACCTCTTCATCTGCATAATGTAAAATATAATGCAAGGTAAAAGTTCCAAGTGACATTACCAACCTAGTGGCCTGGCATGCACATTACATCATTTTTTCACTTGAATGCCTCACCTTAAATGGCGACGTGGTATTTAAACACGTACAGCCAGGTCAGGTGGCGTGTGCTGTGCCAGAAGTGACCACTGGTAAGAAGAGTCAGGTGACGTCGCCGACCCACACCACCACCTGCCAGACATTACACCAAGGCGCAGCAGCAAACACACAACAAGCACACACATTTGCAGACAGACACACAGCAGGAACGTAACTGTAGATGCCTTAGTTGTTTCATTTTCCAACAACGTCGTCTCCATAGATGATTGTTCCCAGAGAGGATGCTTGTGTGAAGAAAAGAAACACAAGGCTGCAAAGACTTTGGAGCTGCTCACTGTTCGCAGATGTGCAGATCATCTTCCCCCATCTAAATCATTCACGCAACACATCCATCAGACACTTTAGTGACAACACAAAACAATGGCAGGTGCTACAGCTAATGTGCTAGCTATGTTTAGACAGAAAATTCAAAGAGGCTGGAATGAAAGTGAATATTTTACACCCACAACTTGTCCACCATCACAGGCCAATGAGGAATACCAACAAACACGGAACAAATTCATTTGCTTCTGATGGACACATGTATGCCACTCATGGACTTGCAGTGGGAGGCGGGGCTTAGCTTTTTTCATAAATTGTATGAGTACACAACAACCTCTGTTCAAATATCTTGAACAGTTTAGGATGCAAAATAATAGGTAGGAAGGAAGGTAGGAAGTATTGGTGGTGGGATGGTAGGCAAAAAGGAAGAGAGGTCAACAGATAGGTGGGATGAAAGGAAGGGGGAACGAAGGAAGGTATGTAGAATAGAAGGAAGGAAAATAGAATGGAACGAATTAAGTAGTAGGGGTGTCACAAGACAAGATTTGAATATTCATTTTAAGAAAAGTACAATGAAAAATAGGACAATATATTGCAATTTACTAATTCTACCATGTTACCTTGCATTGCTCCTCATGATGATACATTGTCTGTACTCCTGCGTGTCTGCTAGCAGTCCCGCCTCCACCCACTGAGACAAAGACTATATGACTGTCAAAAGGGCTCACTCAGTTCATGCCGTTGTTCTGTGGAACAAACACACCAAGATGCTGCAACCAAGCACAGAGTGAAACCTCGTCCTGCCTGTTTGGAGGCGACAGATGAGGAAAACAAGACACAAATGCACATATTGAGGCAGGAACAATTCTCAACATCATTGTCATTTTTTGTGCAATTAATTCCTGAATGTATTATCATTCCAGTCCTAGTGACTGGACAGTCCAAGTCCTAGACATTACAGTCGCGGTAGTACACCCTGGACTGGACCGGGGTACACCCTACAGTCAATCGCAGGTCACATATACACAAACAACCATTCACTCTCCAATTCATACCTATGGACAATTTTGTCACCAGTTAACCTAACATGCATGTTTTTGGAATGTGGGAGAAAAACCCATGCACACACGGGGAGAACATACAAACTCCACACGGGGACCCCCAAGCGGAGATGTCGAATCCAGATCTAGAGTTTTAATTTCACAAGACCATGTGACCACCCTAATAAATAGTATGAAGGGAAGTAGGTAAAGTAGTAAGTAGGATGGAAGGAAGGAAGCAAGGTAGAAATACTTGAAAATAGATCAATCCATTCCAGGGTGAAAACCTTTAGATCGTGTTTCCTGCTCTATGGCAGTCAGTACATTTCCCCCCCTTGCAAACACTTTCCTCTTTTGTGTCTGCTAAAATTAGTACAGATGATAAAGTTGATTGTGGTTTCTCCCAGATGACATAACGGGTCCTGATTCCGAGCACTTTGATGACATCATGGACTTCATCGAGGCCACCATCAGGAGATTGCGGAGATCCTCTGAGTCACGGGCCCAGAGGGCGCAGCGGCAGAGGGGAGCAGCAAACACAAGAGGTTCAAGAGGTGAGGGCAGAGGACACGGCAGCGTGAGGAGACGAGGCAGGAATCGAGGAGCCAGCAAAGGAGCGCGTGGTGATCGGGGCAGGGGGAGGACGTCAGGTCAGAGTCGAGGCTGCTTGCTGAAGGAGGTCCACCTCAACGTGACGGACTTGGGTCTGGGCTACCAGACCAAAGAGGAGCTCATTTTCCGCTACTGCAGCGGGCCGTGCGCGGAGGCCGAGACCAACTATGACAAGATTCTAAACAACCTGAGCCACAGCAGGAAGCTGGAAAAGGACACGCCCTCTCGCACGTGCTGTCGGCCCATCGCTTTTGACGACGACTTGTCCTTCTTGGATGACAACGTTGTGTACCACACGCTCAAGAAACACTCGGCTAAGAAGTGTGGCTGTGTTTGACAGGACGGATACATTTTTGGAGGGAGAGCACAACCACCCAAGCTAGAGCCTATCCCAGCCAGCTGTGGTGGACTACAAGATGGATTGGCCAGCAGGGAAAAGGGAAACAACAAATATACCGTTACATTTCCTGCCTTTTCTGAAAAACACTACACAAACAAATGACTAAAGTAGTTTCTTTCTTGTGGAAAACCGCCTGGAATATCACTTTTCTTTCTTTCTTTGGTTCCTACAAAGTCACACCAGGATTGAGCAAAGACTTTTTGGCATCTATAAATGTATAAATATAAATTATATATAAATCCCTAACTATATATCAACGCTTGTGTGCAAGAGGTATATTTATTAAGATTAACTTATTGTTATTTATTTTCATTTACGACACAAGTTGTTGTCTTTTATTTATTGAAAAGCTCCATTTGTCCTGGATGGTGCCAAATTCAAAACCACACGTTCTAAAAGTGACCCCGCCCATTCAAACATGAGCGTAAAAAGAGACTCAGGACCAAGCATAGTGGTCTCGTTGCCTGATTGTGTCATGTGACCAGGATGAAACATCTGGGACTTTGTCAACTGGTTGCATGTTTACAAGGAGGCGTTTAAAAAAAAAAAAAAAACAGTACTCGGGTCCTCCTGCCAGTCACCTACCCGAAACCTTCTCGTCCAGGGAGGCTTTTCATGCTTCTGCCCCGCCTCCGACAGACAGGTCTTACTCCCCTCTGAAAAAGGATTTGAAAGCGATCCCCCCTTCAACACGAGTCTTAAGCAAACAACCCCTCTGGCAAAAGGCAGTTTAGGGAGACTTTGGCTACTGTAGCGGCTGTCATTGTGAGAGTGACGCTCCAACAAAAGCAAAAACATTTAAGAGGGGACATGCAGCTTTAAACCTGCAATAACATGTTCAAGAACAAGGCATCACAGAAAAAAGCCATCCAGAGGCGAGGGGAATGAAGACTCTTCCTCCTCGGGTAGGGTCTTGACGTTACCACGGATTAGGGACCAAGGTATCTGTGCCCACCCGGCAACAGGCAAGGCAGCTTTACGGCATCTAATCCCACCCCCCCTCACACACACGTAAATCCACGGTGGAGATGAATTTAGGCCAAACTGGCTTTGACGGCAGTATACCTCATGAACTGGATCATCCCCTTAGAAATACTGATTGGTCCACAGTGTTTTTTCCAGATGACACCTCTGGAGAAGTCCCAGAAGCATCCCCCACGTCTTCAGACAGCACGAGTGTTTCTCAGTCTTCTGGTGCACGGTTTCCCAAACAAAAAACTAAGCTATTTTACTGATCATCAAGCAGACACTATTTGACTGACTTCATCTGTGTTGTTCATCATTAGTTTATGTGCAGTATGGCAGCACATCATGCATTTTAGCATTTTGGGAAACTGTGTTCTAGTTAAATTCAAAGGCAGCCAATCAGATGACTTAACAGCTAATTTGTCTATTAGCAATGCAAGATTCACTTGCTCATTTTCTTGGTACCTCAGTGGGCAAAAAAAAATATTTTATTGTTGTTTTGTGTTCCACAACCAAAGCTATGGGCAAACTTTATTTTTGTACAATATTCGTGTTTTTTTATTCTAAAACTTTTTACAGAATTAAAACTTGTTTCTATGAAATGTGTAGCGTCTGCTTCAGCCCTGGGTGTGACACATGGTGCTCATTTGCTTTGTGGTATGTTTACATGAACTAAATGTATAAAATTGAGGATGAACGTTGGGGTTGTTGAGGAAGGGGGCGGCCCTTTCCTGCGCTGCATTCCTGAACGCCAGCCCGGGATAGTACAGTAAACAAAAACGCGGCGGCTGTGAATTGAGTCAAGACTGTTTCCATGGCGGAAAAACAATGATGAGCAGGTTACGCTTAATATGTTTAAACAAGGTGAACGTACAGTATCTCAAAAAACTCCCCACATTTAAACAAGCATTTTTATTACAGTACATCTTCTCAAGGGGTAATATTAAAGAAATCTAACCTGGATATACTTTACAGCAGTCAGTGTCTATCTTATATAGCAGTAAAGATTTAGGATCCACTGAAAATCACTCAATACACACCCATTGTTGTCTGGCGAGTAGGTAGACTACTGTCTTGCCTACACAGACATCATGGTCTGGGGCTGCATGAGTGCTGCAGTTCAATGAGGGAAAACATGAATTCCAAGGTGTACTGCAACATCTCTTTACTTAGTCTTTACAGATACTTAGCATACTATGGAGCCCGAACACACCTCCTTTCTGAGGAAGCTGAAAGTGATGGAGTGTCCAAGTAAGTTTCCTCTACAGCTGAACCCAATAGAGCAGTGGGGCATCTTAAAGTGGTAGGAAGGAAGGTGGAGCTACACAAGCTGAGTAACATCCACCAGTGATGCCAAGACGATTCCAGTAACAACTTGCACAGCTCTTTTATATTCCGTCTCCAAGAGGATTAAGAGCAGTGGTGCTCCCACTGACACAACATGGACATGTTCAGTGTGAAGGGTACTCAGTCAATAACGGCTTTGATTGGATGGATAGTACATTTGCACTGACTACTCCTAAAGTATATCTTAAGTTTCATTTCTGTAGTACTGTCACTTGGGAATATAGTAGTACATGGTCATATACATGTGGACTTAAGAACGTGCTTCCGAGCCATTGGGAAAAGCATTCATGCAGTCTTATTGTCATCCATATTTGTTCCACCGCCATGTCTGTATCCTATTCACTTTATAGCCAAGACACAAAAGACATTCAGTCTGGATGACATTCTTGGACGACTCTCTCGCCACTTCCACCATGTAAGTCACTGAGTAGAGACCAGCTCAGTGAGACCATATCTAGGGTATTTTGTATTGTCATTTCTGGTCTATTTTTAAAACGGGGCCTTGATGAGTTTGCTTTCCAGGAAGATAGTTTGGATCGTGCACATCAACTTCAATATTTACTGTGTATGGTCAGTTAAGTCCTCTAGACTGACTCACTTGAACGGTACTTGACATTTGCACACTATATGCAACTGTATTGTGGAACACTGCATTTTAATAGAGCTGGAAAAAATGAGCTTGTAAATGATTCACTAGGATTGGCTGTGCTTTGCCTTACTCAAGTATGCTTTGCTTTATATGGTAGGTGTAACTTACTATGTCTGACTAATCATCATTATTGTATTCAAAATTGAAGGCAGTGTAATAGAAATAAAATTGCGTTTCTACCTTCATGTAACGTACGGGGAACCAAACCAGCAGTTTTACAACTGCTCGGCAGAAGGAAATATGGATGCAATACATGATGGAGAAGACATCAAGTAAAACTGGTCTTTGGAACATGAAGTTGAAAAAAATACTTACACTGCACAGAAAAACACTTAAGTACACTCTAAAAGAAACGAGCAGTGAGACCCAGACCCTTGCAGTAAATAATGAAGCCAGACAGTACCTCTATTCTGGTCTCGAAAGAGTGTCTGATAAGCAGTCTCCAGTCCACTCTGTGGCTGAATGTTCTACAGAGGGCTTCAGATCTTACGCTTCTTCCACTCTGGTTCCTTTTCAGCCTCCTCGTCTTCCTCGGAATCCTCCGCGAACACAGGATTGGGTTGGGTCCTGTGGGATGACACAATGACAAGTCAACGTATACGTAAAATGGTCAATAAGATGAAGAAGGATAAACAGTCAAAGAAATGGCCCAAAAATTCAAAAGAATGAACCATGAAATTGTTGCTAGATATTTAATACCAACATCATTTTAATAGTTCCATTAAAAATATGTACTGTAGATGACCACAATGTATCCCAATGGGTATCTTCCATTTTTGTTAAATAATGGGGCAAAAGGCTCCCTTAATTATGTAATATTTTGTCATGAAAAATGCATATTAATATTTAACATAAAAACCGTAAGCACGTTTTCCAAAATCAATTACATTTATATTGATCAATCTGTATCGTATTGGTTGATATAAGAATCAGAACATTGAGAATTGGACAATATCAACACATGGTATATCGGCCAAAAAAAGCCAATATGGGATATCCAAAGTTCATGGCAGCATGCGTTTGAATCTGGTTCTTGGAACATAGTCCGGCAGTAACGTCACAGCCAAGATGGCATTTGTTCAGAAAAGTCGCTAAGGGGCGTGTCAAAATCACCACTTCATTTCACTTTCATTTACCTACGACAGCATATAATAAGAATGTTTTACTGAGTGAGCACGTTCATGTTGTTATTGTTGTTTTCCGACTTTCGGTGTCATGAGCACTTTAAAGTACTACATTTCATAAATTATAGGGTACAATTTAGTGTGTGTGTGTGTGTGTGTATATATATATATATATATACATGTATATATATACATGTATATATATACATGTATATATATATATATATATATACACACATGTATATATATATATATATATACACACACATGTATATACATATATAAATATAATATAATATCCAAATTAAAAAGTACAAGAACAAAATTTTGTTTCAAGTACATGTATCAACAAAATATGTGCTAGAGAAGCATAATAGAAAGGGTACCAGCACCTGAAGCTCAGATGTATATTTATTAGAAAAAGTAATAGAAAAAAAAAAAAATCTCCATTGTGATTTTTGCTGATGCATCCAAAAATGACCGCAGCAAATTTGCATTGACGCAGACTTACTGATGTGCTACCTTTTCCTGGCTGAAGAACCACAATTGATTTACATTTCATCATTTTGTTGTAGGTAAATTTAGCCGTATAATATTAGAAACGTTGCACTCTTCCTTTTAACATCAACGTTGAGGCAGCAAGCTAGTGTACTTGTTCCCAAGTTGTCCAATTGCTTATGCCTCCATTACTTCCACATGACCATAACAATACATGTAACAGCTCAATCCCAATGTGTGCTATGACTTGCTTCCTCCAGGTGATGAACACCACTGGTCTTTTACTAACATCACCTGCTCTGGAGTGCAAACATGCGGACGTGCGGCCTCGCAGCTTTGCTCCACGCCAGCATGGCAGCCTGCATGCGATAGCCATCTAGAGCTGTCCATTACCACTCGCTCTGCTCTTTGAATGAGGACCTGCAAAACTAGTGTGCCTCTTTAAACATTTACACGTAACACAGGTGGTGAAGGAAACCTGACGCTTAGCACGGACGCACGCTCATCTTACGCCAAGGCAGGAAAAGCATTTTCTTACTTCTTGTAAGCCGGGGCCACCCAGTAAGGGTTTTCCGAAGCTTCCTTGGCGTGACGCAGGATGGCCTCGCGGGCGTTGCTGTCATCGGTTTTGTCCAAAGCGATGTTCTTCACGATGAAAGAGGACAACGTGCCGCCGTGAGCCGCCACTCTGCCGCCTCGGCCTGTAAGGAACACAGAGTTAATGAAAAATAATCTGAGGAAGAAACCTGTAGTAACACCAAAACATGCAAGTTGATGGCAAAATTAATGTATTAATGACCCTTCTTTCTAGACCCATTTTGAAAAAATTTTGTGTGTATGTAAAACTATAATTATTCATTATAAAACTAATTATTCATATTAAAATGTATTTTGGGAGCTTTTGGGGGGTCTGGAACAAATTTAGATTTACACGATATGGTTAGCATGTTGGCCCAACAGCCAAGAGATCCTGGAAGACATGGGTTTAAATCTCCATTGGGCATCTCTGTGTGGATTTTGCATGTTCTTCCCGTGGATTTTCTCCGGGTAATCCGGTGTCCTCCCACATTTAAAAAACATGTATAGGTTAATTGGCAACTCTAATTTGCCCATAGGCATGAATATGAGTGTGAATGTTTGTTTGTCTATATGTGCCCTGCGATTGGATGGCACCCAGTCCAGGGTGTACCCCACCTCTCGGCCAAAGTTAACTGGGATAGGCTTCAGCATACCCGCAACCCTTGTGAGGATAAGCGGCATAGAAAATGGATGGATGCTTTGGTTGTCATACGTTTTGATTTTCATTGGACATTTTGGAACGAAAACTGGAGGTTTGTATGTTGTTCTATGTCGCCGTACAGTCAACATCCTGCTTTGCTGGGTGCTGTATGGAATGCACTGATAAATACACGCGAAATAAATCTGATTCTGGTTTGGCAAATTTACAGAATCTCTGTGCAAAAAGGGCTTTCGAAACCTGGCTTAGAACATTTTAGAAGACAATGAGCGTCTAATAAAGAGTAACCGACAACCCTATTTGGGAGCCAATCAGCAAAGTTTGAACAGAGCACATTCTTAAAAATAAACTTTATGACTCTCCAGAGCACCAATCAGATCCTTGTATTTGTTCTAATAGTTTTTTGCAGGATTTTTAAATCACACTAAGGTTGTTTAGGCACTCAATACAAAGGCTGTATGTGGTCATAAAACGTGCACCCTGTTATCAAGCAGTCTCCACAGCAGACAACTATGTTCTTGTGTTTCCTGTCAAACATGTTTTCTTAATACAACAAACATTCTCATATGCCGATTGTTGACAGTTTTGCTTGTCTCGTCGACAAACAATATTTTCCAAGACCTTCGCCACAGTAATGCATCATTCATTGTAAAATGTATGCATGTTTGAAATAAATTAAACCATAACCATATTAACAACTTTTGGATGGCATGTGTTTGTCGGAATCCTTTAAATATGTATTTCTAACACTGTGGAAACAGACTGTTTTGAAGAGATGTGTGAAAAACTAAATACTGCAGTAACAAGCCAGCTGGAATGCCACAAAGCTAAAAAAAAAAAGTGGCCTTGGCAGTGCAGCTTGTTGGATGGCTGCAGCACACATGCACAAGCTGTAAGCAGGGCTGCTGCAGCATCCACTATACATCTGGAAAACAAAAAAAAGTTTGTGTGGTCACCTGGTCCAGACACAGGAGGCTCGGGTTTATGGGACTTCTTGGGGTCCAGGCGGTCCTTCTCCAGCTGCTTGCGTGTGCTTCTCTGCCGGGCCTCTCTGAACATGGGCAAGGCGTGAGCTGAGGGAAGAAGAAGGGGCTTTGGTGTAAGTGCAACATCACAGCTTGTTTAAAGTACAGTAAAATGACAGTAAAATACACCTTGAGCTCAGACTCTCCATTGTGTGTGCTCAATGGTTACGTAGGTCATAATGGTTCCAGAAGATTTAAATTTGTAATTTGACCAATATTTGTATGAGAAAATCGGTATTAAGAGTCACATACATATTCAAGTTCTACTTCTGGTACATCAGCGTACCTTGCTAGGCCTCAGTTCAGCAGGCATCAAAGACAAACTTCACCCTACGTCGACTTATTAAAAAAAGTGAACAATCTCAAAGCACAAGTTGCATTAAGATGAATATATACCACAAAACATACCCAACTAGCTGTTTTATTTATTTTTACAGTTTTACTGTGGTAACGTGTGTGCTTATTAAGAATGAATGTACAGTAAGGGAAAAAACTATTTGAACCCTAACTGATTTTGTAAGTTTGACCACTAACAAAGAAATGATCAGTCTATAATTTCAATGGTAGCTTTATTTGAACACAGAGAGACAACAATGACAAAAAAAATCCAGAAAAATGCGTTTCAAAAAGAGTTATAAATTAATTAGCATTTCCATGAAGGAAATAAGTATTTGATCGATTTGAAAAACGTGCTTCAGTACTTGGTGGCAAAACCTTTGTTGGCAATCACAGAGGTCAGCTGTTTCTTGTAGTTGGCCACAAGGTTTACACACATCTCAGGGGGGATTTTGGCCCACTCCTCTTTGCAGATCCTCTCCAAGTCATTAATGTTTCATTCCTGATGTTTGGCAACTCAAACCTTCAGCTCCCTCCAGAGATTTTCTATGGGATTAAGGTCTGGAGACTGACTACGCCACTCTATGGACCTTAATATGCTTCTTCTTGAGCCAATCTTTTATTGCCTTGGCCGTGTGTTTTGGATCATTGTCATGCTGGAATACCCAATCATGACCCATCTCACCCAACACTTGACGGTACATGGCCCCATCCATCCTCCCTTTTATGCAGTGCAATTGTCCTGTCCCCTTGGCAGAAAAACACCCCAAAGCATAATGTTTCCACCTCCATATTTGACGGTGGGGACGGTGTTTTTGGAGTCATAGGCAGCATTCCTCCTCCTCCAAACACGGCAAGTTGAGTTGATGCCAAAGAGCTCAATTTTGCTCTTATCTGACCACAACACTTTCACCCAGTCTTCATCTAAATCAGTCAGATGTTCAGTGGCAAACTTCAAACGGGCCTGTAGATGGACTTTCTTGAGCAGGGGGACCTTGCGGGCACAGCAGGATTTCAGTCCTTCACGGCGTAGTGTGTTACCAACTGTTTTTGTGGTGACTATGGTCCCAGCTGCCTTGAGATCATTGACAAGTTCCTCCCGAGTGGTTCTGGGCTGATTCCTCACCGTTCGCATTATCATTGAAACTCCACGAGGTGAGATCTTGCATGGAGCTCCAGACCAAGGGAGATTGGCAGTTAATTTATGTTTCTTCCATTTGCGATTAACTGCACCAACTGTTGTCACCTTCTCACCCAGCTGCTTGGCGATGGTCTTGTAGCCCATTCCAGCCTTGTGTAGGTCCACAATCTTGGAAAGCTCTTTGGTCTTGGCCATGGTGCAGAGTTTGGCATCTGGATTGATTGATTGCTTCTGTAGACAGGTCTCTTTTATACAGGTAACGAGCTGAGAGGGATGCCAATGTCAGCTCGTTACCTGAATAAGATCCACCTGGGAGCTAGAGATCTTGCTGACGGATTGGGGATCAAATACTTATTTCCTTCATGGAAATGCAAATGAATGTATAACTTTTTATAAATAGTTTTTTCCCCTCACTCTATATTTTTCTCCTCATTTGTTATTAGTTATTGAGCGTTTATGTTCACACAAACAGAGATATTTTCGATATCCCCACTCAACTCCCCCAAAATCTCCATCCACACGACTTTAAATAAAAGTATGTCCACATACAAACACATTCACAGGCTGTCATGCGCATTTTGGCCAATCAGAAGCCTAAAAAAGCAACTACAGTTGGCATGGTCACACATTATAACGCCTCTGTTCATTGTTCATCACTACAGTATAGTACAGTCAGTGATATTACATGTACAATGATGCATGAGAATATCTTTAAAATGAGCACTCACTTGCACAAAACTCAGTAGACTTTTTGTCATACATGTTATAAGGCACACACACACACACGTCTACCACTGTACAAAATGAAACCAACGTGCGTAAGGCAATGAGGTTCAAAAATAAGATAATGCCAACATTTATGACTTACTTATGACACAAACCAAAAAGCTCAGTTCTAACCATCCATACACACACCCCTAGTCCTAATATGTTTGAGTTTTGAGGGTCCACTGACCATAAAGGCTTGTTTAGATTCACGCTATACATCTTAGTGAACACTATCACAATAAAAGCCCCCCCCAGCACTTAACACCATGAGAGTGCAAGTGTGCATGAGTAAATGTGAATGAGCCGTTTGTGTGTGTGCGTGTGTGCCTTCTTATCCTGAGGGGCTACAAAGAGACACTTTAGCCACGGTTTAGATTAAGTGATTTTCCATGGGGGGGAGCATCTATCTCTCTTAATTCCTCCCTACGCCACATTAAGCAAAAAGGTTACTGTTAACAGATTCCCGCGCTTCTTCTTCAATGAGCCCTCTAATTTTCCAGCAGCGGCATGGGAGCATCAAGTGCGTCACTCGCAGGGTCACACCTTGGCGGCGTGGAGATGAGATCATATGATGCGGCCGCCCAAACAAAAGAGATAATTGTGTCTACGTTGTGTGTACTGTTCTGGTTGCTTGGTTTTGTTTTGTGGGGGGGGGGGGGGCAACATAACAGGTAGGGGTGGGGGTCTGTGATCACGCCAGGGACAGACACCTCTCCTGCCTTCAATGGCGTGACCCGAGCGGGAACATGTGGCAGTTGCGTGGAAGACATACTCATCGCCACCCATCAGCTAATGGAGAGCCGTGGACGCCGCGTGGCCCACCCCCCTCCGCATACCACCCAGTGGCGAGAAAAGCAGCACTCAGCAGGTCTAAGTCTTTTAAGGTCTACTGCCACACCATAATTCACAAGCCACATCAATACTGCATGTGTGGAGGAAGAGATATAGCGATACTCACGTGTAATGACATACTCCTGGGTCAAGGCCTCTGCATGCTTCTGTTTCCGCTTGCTCTTTACGACACACAGCTTAGCCCCCCTGCATGGAGGACAGTTGGTGCATGTCACCACCATCAGCATCAGTGGACACTGTGAGGACAACTGCTCAATCTAATGACAAATCCAACCTGTGGCTTTTGATGGGGTCGTAGTAGACTTTGGCCAGCCCGTTTCCAGTTCCCACTATGATTTGGTTGAGCTTTGGATGCCACAAGCAGCGCACCGCACTCTGCCATGGTAGCACACACATACAGGAAGAATAAGCAGAAGAAGGTCATCAACACATTATTGTCATCATACCATTCATGCTATGTGTGTTTGTGTGAAAAGGACAAAGGTTAGTTGTGATACAGTGAAGATGAGCTTCACAGTGCAGCGCTGCTCTACTTGACTATATTTGGATGTTGGGATGAGGGACTGTGTGTGACAGATGGCCCAGTACCAATAGGCAAATGTGACCACATTCATCCAGAGGTGTGTGTATTTGTGAAGAAAACTGCAGACTACATGGACAGAAGCTGCACACATATCTACTGTGCGATATACCAACATGGCCAAAACATTATGACTACACCATCCAAGGGCAGCTACTCCATTCTCCATTCACCCCAATAACATCTGGGATGACCTAATGAGGAGGTATGCAGATTTTTTTTCAACATTACAACAATGTGGGTGCTGGGACAGTGTGGGTCGGGGTCTGGGACAGTAGTAGTATGTAGGATTGGGGGTGGGTAGCACAACCACTGGACGTCCAGATTCGGTGAGGGTGAAAAGCTGCTTAACGTCCAGCTGTTCAGCTTCCCACCAGGACACCGGGGCAAGGAGCTTCAATCTTACACGCACGCAGACACCCCCGCACGCACACTCATTCATTCATTCATTTATTCATTCATTCATTCATCCCAACTCATAAATCATGAATCTCCACATCATTAAATATAAAACAATGAACCAGATATCTGCATGTGCACCGTCAGTAGAACTCACCAAATGATACACTTGCCTAGAAGCACACCCCCTTGCACATGCCTGCAATTTGTCATGAAGGGTGAACTCACACCAGTCTGCATGGATTTGAGCTCTGTCCCACCACTTCATTATACAACACTGTATTACTGCAGCTTTCCTGACGTTGTGAATTATTACAATTCTTTGTTTATTTCTATTATGAATGGTGGCAGTTATCATTAATAAAAAGTGGGAGGGGCCACTACTTTAATTATATTCTACATTATTACCTATATTATATTCTATGTATTTTGACTTACCTAAATGACTGCTGGTTATCATTAATTACAGTCATTTCAATTACAGTCTCAGTTTATTTGTATTACATAGTGTTGACATAAAACACGGTGCTGTATGGCTCGGTACAGTTTACTGTGTTAAAAGGCAAAGAGGCAGTTTCTGTATTGGATGTCACTACATTTTGCATGGCTCTCATTGTGTGCAGTATTTGTATTTTTCAAAATGTCTACATTATAATTTAAGTGCTGTTTGATCGACAGTGACCAATAATATCCTGGTGTAGCTCAAGAGTCCGCAGTCAATGAGTCACAACAACAGAACAAGCCCACAAAAAAAGACAGGAGACCACTTCAGCAGAACCCCATCCAAAAAACAGCTCAGCCAGTCCAACCGCTGGAGAGCAGTCGAGATATTATGACCATTGTGTTTATATCGGCAGGAAAAATGACTTCCAGAAGTGGGAAGTGTTAATCAGCCCAGTTCTTCTGTAGTAACCTTGTTGTCCCATCGCATAACATACCAATGGAATAAACAAATAACATCTATTTTTCCACTGGGGCAAATCCTGCCTTTATTCCACTGGATATGAAACAGCTACGCTGCACTAATGGGACGAGAAGGCCACAGCTGTGTTTCTTGTTTAGTAGCTGCTGAGTGGATCCAAATGTGCTTCTGACAGTAAAGAGTCACAAGCCAATACTCAGCAGCTTCAGGAGAAAGTCATTTGTGGCTCTTACAGCACTGAAATCAGCACGGACTGTCACTACCTGTCATGTAGGAAGAAATTCCATAAATGAATGAGGAATTACAAGGCACAATTCCCTAAGAATTTAATGACTTTCATCATAGCAAATTGCTGATATGCCGCCAGGGTATTTAAGCATAAAAAATTACTGGAAGAGATTACTTCAGAAGACCCCTATGAAAAAACACAAGAGGAGTGACCGCACCTCGCCCGGACGAGGGATACCGGAGCCTCACCTAGGAGCCAGGCCTGGAAGAGGGGCTCGCAGGCGAGCGCCTGGTGGCCGGGGTCTTCACCCGTGGGACCTGGCCGGGCCTAGCCCGAAGAAGCCACACGGGAACTTCCACCCGCAGACCCACCGCCTGCAGGGGCAAGCATAAGGGTCCGGTGCTGTGTGATTTGGGCAGTGGTCGAGGTCGGGTGTCTGGGCGACCTGGTCTTCGGCGGCCAAATCTGGTTCTTGGGACATGGAATGTCACTTCTCTGGTGGGGAAGGAGCCCGAGCTTGTGGAAGAGGCGGAGAGATTCCGACTAGATATAGTCGAACTCACCTCAACCCACAGTTTAGCCTCTGGAACCAAATTCCTTGAGAGGGGCTGGACCTTGTTCTTCTCTGAAGTTGCCGCAGGGGAAAGGCGGCGAGCTGGTGTGGGCTTATTATTAGCCCCCCGGCTTGGTGCCTCTGTGTTTGAGTCACCCCAGTAAACAAGAGGGTTATTTCCCTACGCCTTAGGGCTGGGGAAAGGATCATGACTGTGGTTTGTGCGTATGCGCCGAACGGCAATTCAGAGCACCCAGTCTTCTTGGAGTCTATCAGAGGGGTTCTGGAGAGCACCCCAGCTGATGACTCCATAGTTCTGCTGGGAGACTTCAAGGCCCATGTGGGCAATGACAGTGTGACTTGGAGGGGTGTGGTTGGGAGGAACGGCCTCACTAACCTGAACCCGTGCGGTGTGTTGTTGCTGGACTTCTGTGCGAATTACAGTTTGTCCATAACAAACACCATGTTCCAACATAAGGTTGTCCATAAGTGCACTTGGCACCAGGACACCCTAGGTCGCAGGTCTATGATCGACTTTGTGGTCGTATCATCAGACCTGCGTCCGCATCTTCTGCACACGCGGGTGAAGAGAGGGGCTGAGCTGTCAACTGACCACCACCTGGTGATGAGTTGGATAAGATGGCGGGGAAAGATGCCGGACAGACCTGGCAGACCCAAACGCGTAGTCTGGCAGAGTCTCCCGTTCGTCGAGTCTTCCACTCTCATCTCCAGCAGAACTTCGCCTGCCTCTCGAGGGAGGACCGGGATATTGAGTCCGAATGGGCCGTATTCCATGCCTCTATTGCTGAGGCAGCCAGTTGTAGTTGCGGCCGCAAGGTAGTCGGTGCCAGTCGTGGTGGCAAGCCCCAAACCCGATGGTGGACACCGGGGGTTAGGGCTGCTGTCAAGCTGAAAAAGGAGTCCTATCAAGCATGGATGGCTTGCGGGACTCCCGAAGCAGCAGACAGGTACCGGCAGGCCAAGCGGCACGCGGCTTCAGCTGTGATCGAGGGAAAACCTCGGGTGTTGGAGGAGTTTGGTGAGGCTGTGGAGCACGACTTTTGGTCGGCCTCGAAGAGGTTCTGGCAAACCGTCCGACACCTCAGAAAGGGGAAGCAGCCCCCAGTTCACACTGTTTACAGTGCGGACGGGAGCTTGCTGACCTCGACTGTGGATATAGTTGGTCGGTGGAAGGAATACTTCGAGGCCCTTCGCAATCCCACTGATATGCCTTCCGTAGAGGAAGCAGAGTCTGAGGATATGTACGTGGACAGTTCTATCACTGTGGCTGAGGTAATTGGGGTAGTTAAATCACTCCCCAGTGGCAAGGCTGCAGGGGTAGACGAGTTCCGCTCGGAATTCCTCAAGGCTCTGGATGTTGGAGGACTGTGTTGGTTGACACGCCTCTACAACATTGCATGGAAGTCAGGAACAGTACCTCTGGACTGGCAGACCGGGGTGGTGGTCCCCATTTTTAAAAAGGGTGACCGGAGGGTGTGTTCCAACTATAGGGGGATCACACTCCTCAGCCTTCCTGGGAAAGTCTACTCCAGGGTGCTGGAGAGAAGGGTACGACCGTTAGTCGAACCTCGGTTACAGGAGCTGCAATGTGGTTTTCGTCCCGGTCGCGGAACACTGGACCAGCTCTACACCCTTGCAAGGGTACTCGAGGGTATGTGGGAGTTTGCCCAACCAGTCTACATGTGCTTTGTGGACCTGGAAAAGGCATTCGACCGTGTCCCTCGTGGTGTCCTGTGGGGGGTGCTCCGGGAGTACGGGATTGATGGTCCGCTTCTACGTGCCATTCGGTCCTTGTACAATCGAAGCAGGAGCCTGGTTCGCATTGCCAGCAGTAAGTCGAGCTTGTTTCCGGTGAACGTTGGCCTCCGCCAAGGCTGCCCTTTGTCACCGATTCTGTTCATAATCTTCATGGACAGAATTTCTAGGCGCAGTCAAGGTGTTGAGGGAGTCCAGCTTGGTGACCTTAGGATCTCGTCTCTGCTATTTGCAGACGATGTGGTCCTTATGGCCTCATCAGGCTGTGACCTTCAGCGTTTACTGGAGCGGTTTGCAGCTGAGTGTGAAGCTTCTGGGATGAGACTCAGCACCTCCAAATCCGAGGCCATGGTTCTCAGTCGGAAACGGGTGGACTGTACCCTCCGGGTTGGGAGTGAGGTCTTGCCTCAGGTGGAGGAGTTCAAGTATCTCGGGTTCTTGTTCACGAGTGAGGGAAGGTTGGAGCGTGAGATCGACAGACGGATCGGTGCAGCATCTGCAGTAATGCGGTCGCTGTACCGGACCGTCGTGGTGAAGAGAGAGCTGAGCCGGAAGGCAAAGCTCTCTGTTTACCGATCGATCTACGTTCCCACCCTCACCTATGGTCATGAGTTATGGGTCATGACCGAAAGAATGAGATCGCGGATACAAGCGGCGGAAATGAGTTTCCTTCGTAGGGTGGCTGGACTCACCCTAAGAGATAGGGTGAGGAGCTCGGCCATCCGGGAGGAGCTCAGAGTAGAGCCGCTGCTCCTTCACATCGAGAGGAGCCAGTTGAGGTGGCTCGGGCATCTAGTCCGGATGCCTCCCGGGCGCCTCCCTGGTGAGGTGTTTCGGGCATGCCCAGTCGGGAGAAGGCCCCCGGGAAGACCTAGGACACGCTGGAGGGACTATGTCTCACAGCTGGCCTGGGAACGCCTTGGTGTCCTCCCGATGGAGCTGGAAGAGGTCGCTGGGGACCGGGAAGTCTGGACTTCCCTACTGAAGCTGCTGCCCCCGCGACCCGGACCCGGATAAGCGGAGGAAAATGGATGGATGGAATTACTGGAAAGGTCGTGATATTTTCCGATAATTTCTTATATCTTTGAACAACAATCAAGTCCAATATTGAGAAACTGAGAATATTAAAAGGTGCCTTACATTTAATAGTATATAATTGTAATACCCTCAGAAATCTCACAATAGTGCATTGGCCAAAATCTAATTATGACACTGGAATTTAAAAGTGCTTTTAGGAAGCCCTACTTTGAATACACCATTTTGTATTTCTGTAGCTTTATTTCTAATGAGATATTTGTCCACGCTTGTCTCAGACAGTGCCTGGCTCTTAAACATTTGATTTAATTTTTACATGTACAGTAATCAACGAGTATATATCCCTCGTTGAGAGTATCTCAACGAGGGATACTCGTTGGTTCCAGACACGACCCTGATAAGTGACTTCCGTAAAGTATGATTCCTTATTTATAAATGGCATTTTTTCAACAAACCTGTGTACAACCTTTTAAGTACAGATTTTACCATTAGAGCCATTTACACATGAACAAACTCCTATAATATATTTACACTCATATTATCCAATGTAATAGATTTAATAGAAGTGACAGAAGCCATTTAAGACATTAACAAAACTCGTGCATGTCATCGTTAATGTGCTCCCTAAAAAAGCAGAGTGGCGAGCAGACAAGAAGTGATGTCAGAGGTTCAGAGTTGAGTTGTAGCTTAGCCTGGGTTACTACAGCAGCTGTTGCTTTTAATTAGGGATTATTGTGCCTGTTGTGAGATCATACAAACCTGCAATAAAAGCATGTTGTTGCGTGATCAAGTCTGGTGTTCGTGTGTTTCACCAACACCTAGTGACCAATGTAGAATACTACATACCATACTACAGTCTTTGGATTTTGTTTTCTGACTGCTTTATATTTTTATTTGACTTCATGAGTGGGTAGCATGTTGGCCTCACAGTCAGGAGGTTCATGGTTTGAATCTCCGTTGGGCATCTCTGTGTGGAGTTTGCACGTTCTCCCCGTGCGTATGTGGGTTTTCTCCGGGTACTCCGGTTTCCTCCCACATTCCAAAAACATGCACGTTAGGTTAATTGGCAACTCTAAATTGTCCATATGTATGAATGTGAGTGTGAATGGTTGTATGTCTGCCCTGTGATTGACTGGTGACCAGTCCAGAGTGTACCCCGCCTCCCGTCCGAAGTCAGCTGGGATAGGCTCCAGCATCCCCGCGACCCTAATGAGGATAAGCAGTATAAAAAATGGATGGATGGACTTTCATTCATTTTCTATACCGCTTATCCTCATTAGGGTCACGGGGATGCTGGAGCCTATCCCAGCAGACTTTGGGCAAGAGGCGGGGTCACCCTGGACTGGTCGCCAGTCAATCGCAGGGCACATATAGACAAACAATCATTCACACTCACATTCATACCGATGGACAATTTAGTATCACCAATTAACCTAACATGCATGTTTTTGGAACGTTTCATAAGCTATTTTTATGCTTAATTTAGGCAAACAGTATGAACAAATTGCTTCAATAAGCATATTTTTGGACTAATAATAGAGCCATATTCAATCATAAAAAAACAAGATGTAATAATGAATATATTTTAGACAAACCATGATATAGTGAAGCCGCACAATTGCACTGTACACTGTATTGCCACAATTGTCCTATACAATATAATACAACGTAACGTTAAGAAGTGGGACAGGAAGACACAAAGGCGACACTCGCATGGAATTAAAGTCCTATCATGACAGCCTCATTTAAACGGCAACATCATGCAAGGTTAGCCTATTCGCTGAAGAAAAAAATAAATCAAACTTACAGCTCTCAAGTCTTTAGCTGACAGATAGTTGGATGAGGCTCCGCTGGTTTCATTTTAGTATGTGTAGAAAAGTCTCTTTTGAAATAGCAGTACAAATTGTTGTTAGAGTTTGAATTTGGAGTTTAAAAATGGTGCTGCCGCAAAGAAAGATTAACAAAAATATTTTCTAACACAATAGAATAGCTTTGTGGTGATGCTTGTCTTTGAGCATTCACACAATGAATGGATAATAGCTTTCATTTCTTGTGCAGAGGGACAAAAGGCAGACTTTCATATCAAAGGCATCTTTTTTTTGGAGGAGCACGACACAAGAAGCAGCCAAGTGGGAACATAACATCGCTTTTCTCCCCAAAGTGTTGGGCATGCCATGGTGTACTGTTGATCTTAAGGCTGGCAGGTGAACAATACTGAGAAGCAGCGGATTTCAGCTCCGTTATAACAATGAAAGTTGAAAAGTTGAAGTCATTGTATGGGGAAAAACGATGTCTGTTTAAATTTATGTGGTAATTTTGACATTTAATTGTTAAAGTCACAACTCTATCCAAAACATTATCCCATCTTTTTCCTCTCTTCCCTGTAGGTTCTTCCCCCTTCTGTTAAAATAATCTCAATGTGAGGGTCTGATGCATGCACCAACTCTACTTGTAAAAAAAAAAAATCCCCCAACCTAAAGAGCGCCGCAGGATGGAGATCTGATGTTGCTGTGTAGACTTAAGTTACAAATGATTGGTTGCTCTTCCTTTCACTTCCTTGCCTGCCTGGACTGCAGTGCACTTAAATTCTCAGACCTTAGGAGATCCTGATGTCTACTGTAAACATAGTGCATTAATCAGGTTCAGCGAGTGCATGTCCGCTGCAACAAAAAAAAAAAAAAAAAACGCCTCAACGGGGCAGAGGCGGTAGCAGTATTTCGCTTATTAAAGTACTAGCCAGTTCAGTCAGTTTGAAGAAAAGGGTCAAAAATGGGATTAAAAATGTGCAGGTCCAAAAGAATAAAGTTGCATGATAAATGCACTTAAGTGAGATTAAAGTAATGGATCTGTCTTATAAACAGAACGCTACATGGGCTCTAATGTACACAAATTAGCTGATCCTCCATGCCAGTGCCTATAAGCTTATGGGACATCAAGACAAGTATCAAGCTTACGGGACATTTTGGTGCAGTACCAAGACCTAACAAAGGTTCTGCTATCCTAAGGAAGCAAGGTGGTCAAATCTCTTCCAACTGTTATCTCAGTATAATGCAGTGGAGTTCAACACAACCACATCCAACCATTTTCTATGCCGCTTATCCTATTTAGGGTCGTGGGTATGCTGGAGCCTATCCCAGCGGACTTCAGGCGGGAGGCGGGGTATACCTGGACTGGTCGCCAGTCAATGGCAGTTTAGTAATGGCAATGGCAACCTACTAATACATTGCATTTATAGCCTAACTGTACATTATGTTTTTGGTGCCCCCTATGGATTGTGGACAAAATGCTTTAGAGGACATATATACTCCAATTTTATAATCATTATACAACATAACCAATGTTTATTGATTTATGGCCAGTGAGCTGTTAAGTTGCAAAAACATTGTGCTTGATGGCGGCCATGTTTTTATTTTACAGACACGTTTGTTAGTAAAAAGGTGCATACCAGATTAGGCGCTTGGCTAAACACACAACAGTTTCAGTAAGTGTATTTTGAGCGTGTTAAGTTTTTGTCAGAAAAACAATAGAACAGGGAACGCAGTAGGGGTGCATGAGCTGACAAATTTTCACCCCTTTGTGTGCAGCAGGTCAGGAGTAGAAGTGATAGTTTATGCAAACAAAAAACGCAGTAAGTATAGAGTTTTTCAAGATAACCGAAATGCTGAGTTATGTGACCTGAGATCTGTTTGCGTACACCCAATTTAACACCACCACCTGCCACCTTTGACTGATCTTCTGGATTAAATTTTGATTCTCAATGATGTCTCATCAAGTTGTCTATGTAATCCAGTCATCCAAAGCCAAGCGAGGTGAAATGCAGTTTTAAATCAATGCACAAAATGCTGCGAGTGTTTCTTGTGCTCCTTTCTCCAGCCAGTTTGCTTATGACTTAGTGCTCTGTTAGATGTCCATGTTTTGACTGCAGTTGCTGGCTTTGATTGACAAAAGGAGGAGTGGTACGTTTTTGACAGCAACACCGCTGCAAGCTCATGTGAATGGAATATGCTGATGGTGTCCTCACGTAATTTAATTTTAACATAAAAAAACTCAGCCATACAAAAAGTGTCAATAAGAGGGTCTTGCCAAAGCTTTGTGGGAAGAACTTGCGTCAGGAAAGACGATCAAATTACGCTACATTCTCCAAGTTTGACTAACTTTTTAAAAACTTTCCCTTCGTCTGCTCTGTGCCTGCATGCATGAATACCACTAGATGAAATATTCGTTCAGTGTGATAAATCAGGAGACTAGCTTACATGCATTTTCTGAAAGAGCTGTGTTGAATTACAGCGACATTTCTGACGATTTAATATAAGTTTATAACTACCTACCGTACCAAATAAGAACATCCCTCACATTTTAGCAAGCATTATCACCAGAGTACAGATTTTAGATCAACAAAAATATTATTTACATTTATTTTCACTGAAAATGGCAGTTTTTCCTGCAGGAAATACCTAATTCATCCCAAGTCGTTAATAATGTCTTATCACTTGATAGTGAAGCGTAAAACATACGCCATAATAATGAAGCAAACAGTACTGCATACTTGTACAACATAACAACGGCACTCTTACAATCCGGCCAGTGGGAGGTGGAGTCAACCATCATCCTCATTACTGCTGAGTACTTCTACATTTCATAATTTCAAATGTGTTTAATAAACGTGTGAGGGGGTTAAACCTGGATTGTGCCTCCATGCGTTTAGCTTGTTAGCTCCTGTCATGGCGATTGAACAGTGGTAACTGAACGGAGACAGGGAGGGTTCTGAAGCTAAATTCAATTAAATAATTACAACAGTCATTATTGTTATTATTATTGCAAACAATGAAAAATTGATGTTGAACGTGTACATCAAGCTAGTAGGAAGGTTTGGAGGGGGAGGAGGGAGCCAATGCAGTGTACGGTGGCACCTCGATGCAGCAGCATAATCTAGGCTTTATTCTAGTGCCAGAAATAGCCATTTTTATGGTAGTCTCAATTCCTCACTTTTATTTGCTATTCATGGGTAGTCACGGAATGTAACCCAATGGGATCTACTGTATATCTTCTCAAGTGACAATAGCATACATAGAAATGAAACTTGGCCATAATTAGAGTAGTCAGTGTACAACTTGTGTAGCAGTTTAGATTTAAAGACTGTAGGCAAGACACAATTACCTTGTTGCCAGCTGTTTAGACAATAATGTCTGTATGTGGAGTCATGCAAATATTGAATATCACAATACAAGTCGAACACAGGCCTAGAGCAACAGTACCCAATAAAACGGCTCGTGTTCCCACAAATCTGGTCTAACCTAACAGCGATCTAATGTCTTATTAATTATGTATTGTGTAAAACTAAGACAGTAACAACATCAAATTAAAAGGACAAAATGAATACAGACCCACCATCCACTTGTACGACCCAAGAGTTTGTTTTTCAAAGAGACGATGATTATGTTTGCCGTTTGATGTGTGTGGTAAAAGGCAGTTTGCTAGCATGAATTAACTTGAGGTCAATGCCCCAACAAATATGCAGATTAGCACTCAAAAACAATGGGATTTGCAACAGTATAATATTTTTTAAATAAAATATTGACCCATATATACAGAATTGATATGCATTTACTGAAAATTCTGATGTATAAGACGCACCCACATTTAGAGAAAAAAAATCAGATTTGTTCTTATATAAGCCGCCGATGTGCACGTCATAAAATGGAATATTTACAGTAGTGCACAGAAAGATTTTTTTAAATTTAAAAAAAAAAAAAAAGTTTTTTCCAAGCAGTGCATGCCAGACAGTTGAGCAACACGGCTATTTAAACAGTGCAGAACAGTACACAGCTAGTTAAACAGTGTGGAATAATGCATGTAACATAGATAACAATAGCCTACCACAAAAGTCATTAATTGCTGTCATTCATTGTCAAGTCTTCCTCTTCCGTGTTGGAAGTGAACGGCGTACTAGTTCCTTCATCTCACACGTCGTCAGTCGCTCCATTTCAGTGTCTTCCATCTGGCAGTAGTTCTATGCAAAGCAGCCATGTTTCCTTGTCTTGACAGCACAATCGATTGCCATCCATCCATCTACCTGCCCACTAATCCATTGCCTTTCACTTTAAAGTGGCATCATATCCATTTTTCTGTTTTTACAATTCCGATACTGTAGGTGGCGGTATATGTGATACATGTACACCTTTGGCGTGATGCACATTGCGTACGTTTTATGTACAATAGGGTCACTTGGAGAATTGCTTGGATTGTACACACCGTTTCTGGGCTGCTGGAGTTATCGCTCTGGACTTCATAAGAACCATGGTGCAGTGGCACCTTTGAGTCACCGCAGTGCGCGTATCCCCCAGCTGATAAAGGTATGTCTCAACAACACGATCGCTGCACAAATTTCAATACGTTCACACTTTTTTTAATGTTACTGTACGTAATGTATGTATTTCCTTTTTGTTTGGATTCATCAAAAAAGGCTTTGCTATCTTGACGGTATATTTATGGTGTTTGTTGAATAATTCCAAATCCAACAATTTTAGCATGCTCGTTATTGCTCACTGGACAGGTTTAGCAAATGCCGAGAATGGCTGTTTCCTGAGCGTTTTTTGCCTTTGTGATGGACTACCTTAGAAAACATAGTAGCATTTTCCAAAATACATATTTAAATAATTACTGTAGTAGTAGTTCTGAAATATTGGAGATGTCATGAGATTAGAATTTATCCACATTTTAGGCACACGGCTGTAAAGCCGCAGGGTTCAAAGTTTGAGAAAAAAGTAGCGGCTTATTTGCCAGAAATTACAGTACTTAAAATTTTATGTAGTTATTTACAAATGTATTTTTAAGCATATATATTTTTTAATCATTGCACATGAAAGCTTCCCCTTTAGCCCTGCCTACGGACTGGTACTAGGCCGTGGCCAGGAGACCTCCGGCATAAAGGACAATTAAAATGACCGGTGCACATTTTTCATGTCGTGCATCAGTTTAGGTACATTTATTTAGATGTTTATTATACGGTTAAACTTATACATTTATTACTAACAGGCTGAAATGTGAGTAACTTACCGCATTAGTGACATCAATTTCATAGACCCGCTGAAAGGTAGTTCGGTCAAAAAACACCAGCTTCCCATGACCCTCATCTTTCTTCACTGAGGTGCCCGTCACAAGAAGCTGATCATCTGGGCTAAAACAGCAGTCCGTCCTGGACAGGAGAAAATTACACATCGTTGAATTAAAGCGTACTTAAGTCAAAATATGGCATATGGGAAATTCTCACATAGGAAAGTAGTTAGTCAGCCCATTAGCCACATTCAACGGTTTCTTGAAGTTGCGTATATCCCAAATCTTTAGAGTGTCATCACCTAGACGATAACAGAACATATTTAAATTTATTTACAATGCATACATTTACTTTGGAAAAATACCGCTTCATTTTCAACATGGAATTAATCTAAATATTTCATGAACGCAACCTCTCACCTCCACGTGACGCAAGAATCAAGCCGTCATACGAGAAGGACAGGCGGGAGATGTCGGATCCTGGAATGTGGGCTTGCCGACAGTGGAACTTTGTGTGGACCTAAACATGTAAAAAAAACAACAACAAAAAACATGAAACAAAAGGAAAGAAAAGTCTGATGCAAACAGCAACAAAAAACTATTCTTGCCACGCCAGAACATTCTTTAGCAAAGTGTCTTGCCATTATGTATAGCCACAAAAACGCACAACTCACTCTCCAAATACTTTGGGGCCTAATTGTACAGCTGACAAATGCATCAAGTTTTCTTCTAGCCCACGCACACACACCTGAGTTCTACCCCTTAGTCTACCTGTGTGGGTCAGACATTGTATGTATGTGCCAAGGTGTGCAGCTCCAGACTGGAAGTGAGCCAAAACACACACGCACACAAAAGAACAGCAGCAGAAACAAATCTGGACAGTGTGAATAGTGATGGATGAGAAAACAAAGCTGCCAATTGCTGGTTTGTATTATTTTATTAAATACTGTCTAATTAGAAGCTTGCTGTTTCTTTTTCCATTGTGGATGCATAAACTAATCACTTAAGACAAGTATCAAATGTGTTCTAATTAGCTCCTCCAGAGGATGCTTGGTTGTATGAGGACAGAGCGGTGCAGAGTGATCGATCATTACAAGACACAGGTGAAGCAATGGTTTGGGGAGGTAGGCTTGCTAACACCCAAACAAACATAACCTTGGTTTATACAACTACAATCTCATTAATTCTCAACGCAATGCAAATAAACGAGTGAAAAGGGAATGGAGCAACACGGGGATTTTTTGTGTCTCAGAAATGCGGATAAGGAATTTTAAGTGCACAGTGTGTGAAAGGCAGATAAGATAGAGAAGCATAGAAAGAAAAAAAGTGGGCAGAGTAGAGCTTGGGGTGAAAGAGGGATGTGCCCTCGCGATACAAGCATGAATTGAGGCCATTTCTGACTTGCAAAGTAAATGGACTGGGGTTATTAACTGGGACGAAAAAGATAACAGTGTCACCTTGAACTGTAGATAACCATATTCCACTTTTTAAATGCTTGGCCTTGGACACTTTTGTCTGTGTGTGCCCCAGAATGATTTTATTTTTCACCATCATCATTTACCACAGACTCATATCCATTTGATGTTTTATCCATCATTATCTATCTAATTAATTTTCTTCACTTCACTGAACTTCAGAATTTAACATAATAAAATGACATTTCCTAATCTTATGGCTTGTGTAAAAAACTGAAATGTAAAAAAGGGGCTACAAACCAAAGGTGTAAAGCTTATAGTAAGTCAAACACAAAGTGCTCAACCTTGAGGGTATGAAATGAACACAACCAGGCCTGACACATTTTCCTAATTTTGCCCTCTAGTACTGTAGATAATGTCCCAAATTCTTAAACATACATCCAGTCAAATATGTCTTCATGTTTAACCAGGAAGTCGAGTTATGAGAACTTGTTTGACCCCCGTCATCCATCAGGATCTTCTTTCTAAAATTAATACCATCTGCAGTTAGCACCCCCTGTGTTTAAGCTCCTCTTATGTTGTCATCTTGTGCGTGGTTACACTAACTTTGGTGTGCCTTTTTTTGCACCACCAGAGAAAGACCAGTCTTTCCTGCTCATCTGTTTAAGTATTTATGGGAATACACATGTGCCGGATAAATGCGATGCTACATAAATTGTACACATAGACAGCGACAACTAGAATGACAGTCAGGGGCACAGACTTGGGCCAAGATCTACTCCAGTCCGAGTAGGCAGAAATGCCAATTACAAAGTTCGAAATCCATTTTATTTATATCAAATTCACAAAAGACGCTATATAAAGACACTTTACACATGGATTGTAGAACCAAGCACTTTGGGGCAAAAGGTAAAGGAAGAAACAGAACTCCTTTTACCAGCACCCCACTCGCCCCACTGCAAATGGACTATAAGGTCAGAATAAATCTCTTAACCTGCACCAATATGGGTATATATATATATATGGGTAGTTCCTCCCGTCCGCTACAAAATATGCATTTGTTTGTGTATAACTCTCGTACTCCAGAACCGAATTGCATGAATGGGGGAAAATTTGTGAAAACATGCACCCCTATTGCTATTATTTTTTGGACCATTACACCACAAACCGCTAAGTTTTCTCGCTCATATACAGTGAGGGGAAAAAACTTTTTGAACCCCAGCTGATTTTGTAAGTTTGCCCACTAACAAAGAAATGATCAGTCTATAATTTCAATGGTAGGTTTACTTGAACACTAAGAGACAACAATGACAAAAGAAATCCAGAAAAATGCGTTTCAAAAAGAGTTAAAAATTAATTTGCATTTCCATGAAGGAAATAAGTATTTGATCCCTTTGAAAAACGTGCTTCAGTACTTGGTGGCAAAACCTTTGTTGGCAATCAGAGGTCAGCTGTTTCTTGTAGTTGGCCACAAGGTTTGCACACATCTCAGGGGGGATTTTGGCCCATTCCTCTTTGCAGATCCTCTCCAAGTCATTAATGTTTCGTAGTTGATGTTTGGCAATATGAACCTTCAGCTCCCTCCACAGATTTTCTATAGAATTAAGGTCTGGAGACTGACTAGGCCACTACATGACCATAATATGCTTTTTCTTGAGCCAATCTTTTGTTGCCTTGGCCGTGTGTTTTGGATCATTGTAATGCTGGAATACCCAATCATGACCCATTTTCAATGCCCTGACTGAAGAAAGGAGGTTCTCAACCAACACTTGACGGTACATGGCCCCATCCATCCTCCCTTTGATGCGGTGCAATTGTCCTGTACTCTTGGCAGAAAAACACCCCAAACAATAATGTTTCCACCTCCATATTTGACGGTGGGGACGGTGTTTTTGGAGTCATATGAACCATTCCACGGCGAGTTGAGTTGATGCCAAAGAGCTCAATTTTGGTCTCATCTGACCACAACACTTTCACCCAGTCTTCCTCTGAATCAGTTAGATGTTTAGTGGCAAACTTGAAACGGGCCTGTAGATGGACTTTCTTGAGCAGGATTTCAGTCCTTCACGGCGTAGTGTGTTACCAACTGTTTTTGTGGTGACTATGGTCCCAGCTGCCTTGAGATCATTGACAAGTTCCTCCCGAGTGGTTCTGGGCTGATTCCTCACCGTTCGCATTATCATTGAAACTCCACGAGGTGAGATCTCGCATGGAGCTCCAGACCGAGGGAGATTGGCCGTTAATTTATGTTTCTTCCATTTGCGAATAATTGCACCAACCTGTGGTCACCAAATGGCGATGGTCTTGTAGCCCATTCCAGCCTTGTGTAGGTTCACAATCTTGTCCCTGACATCCTTGGAAAGCTCTTTGGTCTTGGCCATGGTGCAGAGTATGGCATCTGAATTGATTGATCGCTTCTGTGGACAGGTCTCTTTTATACAGGTAACGAGCTGAGAGGGCTGCCAATGTCAGCTCGTTACCTGTATAAGATCCACCTGGGAGCTAGAGATCTTGCTGACGGATAGGGGATCAAACACTTTTTTCCTTCATGGAAATGCAAATTAATTTATAACTCTTTTTGAAACGCATTTTTTTTTTGTCAATGTTGTCTCTCAGTGTTCAAATAAACCTACCATTGAAATTATAGACTGATCATTTCTTTGTTAGTGGGCAAACTTACAAAATCAGCTGGAGTTCAAATAGTTTTTTCCCCTCACTGTATTGGATTGACTTGAAGTTTCTCACACAGCTGAACAAAGCACCTACTGTAACTTAGGGGCCCGGAAAATGGCAACAAAATAAATGAACAAAACGCATGTAACAGTCTTTAAAATGTAATAATCACTGTCAATCAGAGTTGGTGCCAGTGATAGGCAGCCACATATACCCTCCACAAGCTATTTCTAGCTCATATACTGTTGTTGTGAAAGCCTGAGTGTTTATTTACTATCCCGGTGTTGGCTGGCGGTGCTGGATGCCGGGGCGTTTGCTTCCTGTGATAAGCTACACGGACGGCTCATGAAACCGGATTCCCGTACGCTGTTCGAAACCCCCTTCTACCGCTGTGTGACATCTTCTCAGAGCCGTGCCCTTCTCTCTTAGCAACGGGCTAAATTGCCGTAGTAGTCTTCTGCGAGCTAGTGTGTCATTGACATGCTGTACATAAAAGCTGATGCACCCGCAGATCGACGGAAAGAGCTGATAAATAGCTGAGGGAACAGCGCATCGGGTTTCACCCCGCGCCGCCACTGATACCAGTCAACCGCAGGCCCAACTGTTCTCGCCAAGTTATCCGAGTATCATTATATGAATACCGCGAGGCTCTGTCTTTCCCTCCCACCGCTCCCAATGCTCACCACATCAAAACTTTACAAGCGCACACACCTAAGAAACATTCAACGACGGCCACTGTGCAGCCAGTAATGACATCTCACGCTGACCTCTGTTACTTTCTGGGGGGATCAAGTGGCCAAACCGCAGTGCTGAACAGCTGCTCAGATCTTTCATGGAAGTCAACAAGTGGTGATGGTGAAGCAGCGGCTATGCATAAGTGTGTGTGTTGAAGTATCACCCTAGAATCTGACAGCGTGTTCCCTTTGCAAAACTGCTCTTGCCTACTTGAGTGAGTTGCAGCAATCGGGAACCTTGGTCCTTGGAATTGGGTCTTACTTCTGAAGGGTACTTTCCAGGCAGAACAGGAAATTTGAGTGATGCTCATTGGTAGAAGACGAGTGCTTTTCCTGCAAGCCGCAAGTACTACTAAAGTTTTGTTAACCTCTGAAAATAAACTATGTTTTTATTTAATAAACCAGTAACTATTATATATTCACATGGGATAATACTATACAAATGAAACCAGCGCCTCACTTAGAGTAGTCAGTGTACAGCTTGTGTAACAGTACAGAAAGTCCTCGGGTTGCAAACAAGTTGAAGGGCATACAATGCAGTAATAAAAACACTAAATACAGGAATTAAATGAAACAGCGAGAACAATTCTGTACCTTTATCCCTTTTATAAATTCAGCCAACACATCAAGAAACTCTCTTGCTGCTTTATTATCCCCACCAGCAGTTTCCCCTTGAACCTTAAGGTTATGCAAATTAGCACAAGCCTTAAACCACACAAACCACCTCTTACTAGCACACACCCTTTTTGGAGGTTTCAATCTTTTAGCCTTCTCTTGAATCAACATAAGGCTCACTGGGATGCAGTGTATATTCTGGTCTCCCAACTGAAGCAATAGCAACTTTTCCACCTCAATAATGAGACCAAAACGCTGCTTAGTAATGGTCCTTTCTTTGGCACAGTGGCACCAGATGAGCCTCCCTTTTTCTTGGGAGACAAAATAAGGTAAATTAATATGCAATGGTATCCACAGTGTAGCTGTGCGTGAGGCACACAATGTTCCCTTCTGCTGCGCACCAGCTACTGTATTTACAAAATTATGTGTAACATAGTAAATATAATATACCAACTATACTTACTATAATATAGTAAATCTATACTACAGTACAGCCTATGCACTCACTACTAAAAGTATATCCAAGTTTTATTTACAGAAAAAAAAGATTTTTCTGTCTTGCAGCTCACTACAGGTCTTCATGATCAACTGACCTTTACTTAGTGAGTTTTTTTTACAGTTTTGTAAACATTGTATTTGGACTTAGTGGAATCTACCACAAATTTATCTTTTATGTACCAACAAATTAGAACCTGTTTATGGAAATGTAGTCTGCTCACTGTGAAAAGGTCAGTTTAAAAAAAGACAATTGTACCATGGTCAAAATAGTTTTTGCCACCGTGAGCTTGTCAAAAGCAGCTCTTTCAGGGGTCCTCACTTTGTAGTAAGGGGCCTGTCAGTGACATCATAACATTCCACAAGTCTCTTGAACAATGTTTTGGAACAGCGGTCTGCACCTTCCATGCACTGAGTATCGTGATGCCGTTCTGTTTACTCGACTTGATCAATCACTTGTTGTAGGAGTTCTTGACTCGCCATCACAGGATTAATCAAGTCATGTCAGGCTTCAAGAGTGCAATGTGTCTACCCCAATAGTGCGCCTCTGGATCAAGGTAGTGCACATGATTGATCGTGATTGACCTGCCTGCATAGTCTGACTATGAAGTAATACAGAGGGTAGCCAGAAGGAGGGCAGCAGCAATAAAAGACCAAGGTTGACTCCTTTTTAGGTTGAATTGAAGTTGGCGGCGTAGGCTGCTGATTAGGGCAGAGGGCAGCAGTGAAATTCTTGAGCCATTCAGACAGGGCAGGCTCCAGCGATCAGGGAACAGACATGACTATTGTAAGCTGCTATGGGACGCATGGTAAATATTTAGTTTGGACAAGGAGGGGGTCATAAATTTTCAGAGCCTTAATCCAATCTCTCAGTAGTGTGCTGCTACGAGCAGTCCGGGGATGGAAGATGAGTCTTTTACAATAGTCAGCCACTCTTACAAAAATAACCCTCCAACTAACTACAGTACATTGTGTTTTACCTGATTATAAAGTTGGCTTTTGAATGAGTAATAATCGTGTAGCCTACTTCCCATTTGACTAATCTGGATAAGCCCCTTTCTGTCCAATCAAGTTGTTCCGACTCACCGACTGCAAGCTTAGCTGTCACCCATCGCCATTCTTGTAAGAAACATAGGCAGCCAACCTTACCCACATGAGGGCTTGTGAACTTGAAAATATGGAAAGGCTAAGAAAAAGCACTGAGAAATTGAACGCCAACAAAAAAAATCAAATGCACTCACACCAATTTGCAGTTCATATGCAACACCTTAGAGCCCAATGTCTTTCACATACAGTCAAACTTTCATATTCACAAGCCACAAACACCAAAAACAAAAAAGATTGTGCAGTAGTCATGCTTGACTTCAACATATTGTGAAAACGATCTGCAAATCTTCCAAGATTACTGCAAAACAGTCAGACTTCAGCAGTGAACATTTAAAGCTGGATTTTACAAAAAAAATAATTAAAATGAAAAAAAAAACCCAAAAGACTAAAAAATGAAAAATAAATTCTTATCTCATTTGTTAAATAAACAATTTGTGGGCAGGACAATCACTCTGCATTTTGACAAAGACAAGGCGAGCACTACTTGCTGATTTTCTACTAGGGATGTCCCCATCCAATATTGATATCATGTATCGGGCCGATATCAGCAATAACAACAAAACAATTCTGCATAATAGCGGCCTGCATCTCAACTCTGCTATATTGGCACTCCAACGCAAGCAGTCAATTGCAGACTCCGCCTAAGCCAACCTTTTTCAGCAGCGACCAGATAAAACCTAAGTAACGATCCACATTTTTGGCCTGCTATCCAATCCAATTTTTTATAGTTTTGCCATTGCGACATTTTTAAAAAAATAATACACTCATGTTCCATCCATCCATCCATTTTCTTCTGCTTATCCGAGGTCGGGTCGCGGGGGCAGCAACCTAAACAGAGAAGCCCAGACTTCCTTCTCCCCGGCCACTTCGTCCAGCGCTTCCCGGCGGATGCTGAGGCGTTCATAGGCCAGCCGAGAGACATAGTCTCTCCAACATGACCTGGGTTTTCCCCGAGGCCTACTACCGGTTGGACGTACCCTGAACACCTCCCCAGGTAGGCGTCCGGGTTGCATCCTAACCAGATGCCCGAGCCACCTCATCTGCCTCCTCTTAATGCGGAGGAGCAGCGGTTCTGCTCCGAGTCTCTCCCGGATGACTGTGCTTCTCACCCTATCTGTACCCGAAGCTCATGACCACAGGTGAGGCTAGGAACGTAGCTCGACCGGTAAATTGAGAGCTTTGCCTTTCGGCTCAGCTCTCTCTTCTCAACGACAGACCGGTGCAGAGTCCGCATTGCTGCAGACGCCGCACCCATTTGCCTGTCCATCTTGCGTTTCATCCTTCCCTTACTCGTGAACAAGACCCCAAGGTACTTAAACTCCTCCACTTGAGGCAGGATCTCATCTCCGACCCGGAGATGGCACTCCACCCTTTTCCAAGCAAGAACCATGGATTCGAACTTGGAGGTGCTGATTCTCATCCCAGCCGCTTCACACTCAGCTGCGAACCGATCCAGTGAGCGTTGAAGGTCATGGCTCGATGAAGCCAGCAGGACCACATCATCTGCAAAAAGCAGAGACCGAACCCTTCTCTCTTCTTCAAAAGCGGGATCTACCCGCGATCTTGTCCTTTTGGTCACTACCCAAAGCTCTTGACCATAGGTGAGGGTAGGAACGTAGATCGACCGGTAAATCGAGAGCTTTCCCTTTTGGCTCAGCTCTCTTTTCACCACGACAGGCCGGTGCAGAGTCCGCATCACTGCAGACGCATCACGGATCCGCCAGTCCATCTCGGGTTCCATCCTTCCATCACTCGTGAACAAGACCCCGAGGTACTTATACTCCTCCACTTGAGGCGAATATCCGGCGGATCCCCCTCTCCAAAAACCCCTGAATAGACCTTACCGGGAATGCTGAGGTGTGTGATCCCACGATAGTTAGAACACACTCTCCGGTCCCCCTTCTTGAAAAGCGGGACCACCACCCCGGTCTGCCAGTCCAGGGGCACCGACCCTGATGTCCACGCGATGCTGCAGAGTCGTGTCAACCAAGACACGCCCACAGCATCCAGGGCCTTAAGGAACTCCGGGCGAACCTCATCCACCCCCAGGGCCTTGCCACCAAGGAGCTTTTTGACTAACTGGGTAACCTAAGCCCAGAGATAGAAGAACCCGCCTCAGAGTCCCCAGTGTTTGGTTCCATGTTGGAAGACGTGTCAGTGGGATTGAGGAGGTCAACAAAGTATTCCCTCCACCAGTCCACAACATCTCGAGTAAAGTTCAGCAGCACACCGTCCCCACCATACACGGTGTTGACTGTGCACTGCTTCTCCCTCCTAAAACGGTGGATGGTGGTCCAGAATCTCTTTGAGGCCATCCGGAAGTCGTTTTCCATGGGCTCTCCAAACTCCTCCCATGTCCGGGTTTTTGCCTCAGTGACTGCCAGAGACACAGACCGCTTGGCCTGCCGGTACCTGTCAGCTTCCTACAGAGTCCCATGGGCCAAAACGGCCTGATAGAACTCTTTCTTCAGCTTGACACCATCCCTCACCACTGATGTCCACCAATGGGTTCTGGGATTACCGCGACAACAGGCACCGACCACCTTATGGCCACAGCTCCGATCAGCCGCCTCTACACAAAACATTGCCCACTCAGACTCAATGTCCGCTGCCTCCCTCGGAACATGGTCAAAGCTCTCCCGGAGGTGGGAGTTGAAACTCCTGACAGGGGACTCTGCCAGACGTTCCCAGCAGACCCTCACAATGCGTTTGGGTCTGCCAGGTCTAACCGGCATCCTCGCCCACCATCGGAACCAACTCACCACCAAGTATTGGTGATTGGTTGACAGCTCCACCCCTCTCTTCACCCAAGTGTCCAAAACATGTGGCCGCAAGTCCAACGACACAACGACAAAGTCAATCATCCAACTGCGGCCCATGGTGTCCCGGTGCCAAGTGCACATGTAGACACCCTTATGCTTGAACATGGTGTTCCTTATAGACAATACGTGACGAGCACAGAAGTCCAATAACAAAACACCGCTTGGGTTAGGATCAGGGAGGCCATTCCTCCCAATCACACCTCTCCTGGTCTCACTGTCGCTGCCAAAGGAACAAGTGAATCCCCCGAGGGAGCACTCTCTAGTACTTCCTCTAAGGACTCCAAAAAGAGCAGGTATTCTGAACTGCTGTTTGGCACATAAGCGCAAACAACAGTCAGGGCGCGTCCCCTTCACCCGAAGTCGTAGGGAAACTACATTCTCGTTTACTGGGTTAAACTTCAACGTGCAGGCTTGGAGCCGGGAGGCAACAAGAATTGTCACCCCAGCCCGTCACCTCTCATTGCTGGCAACAGCAGAGTGGAATGATGTCCAGCCCCTCTCGAGAGGTCTGGTTCCAGAGCCCTTGCTGTGCATTGAGGTGAGTCGGACTATATCTAGCCGGAATTTCTCCACCTCACGCACCAGTTCAGGCTCCTTCCCCGCCACAGAGGTGACATTCCACGTACCGACAACTGGCTTCTGTAGTTGAGGATCGGACCGCCAAGGCCTCGGCCTCCAGCTGCCACCCAGCTCTCTTTGCACCCGACCCCTTTGGGGACCCACGTTATCTTTTCGGGCTGTGCCCGACCGGGCCAGAAACTCATGTTACAAGAATGAATTTTTTGAATTATACTGTATGTTAGGTATGAAAACAGTACTTCAAGGGCTTAAAAATAATGCAACCAAAATATTGCTAAATTTACCTTTTTCTTACACAGAATGACCAAAATTATAGTTTGAATTTTGAAACAAGTCTGTCAGGTCTCTAATCCAATAAATTATTCCAATCCAATAAATCATTTGGCATGGTTACAGACACATTTGTGGTGTGATTTAGAATATGACATTTTTTAACAAACTCTCTTCAACGCAATAGTTTCATTTATTGACGGTCCCTACTATGAACACATGACACAGCAGTCCAGGCACAGGGAGGGGGAACTACTGCTGTAGCTATGGAGCCAAATATTCAACGTGAAACTAACCCTGTACACCACGAACATGTCTGCATGGTGGTGTTGCATTTTTTTCTTCTTCTGCGTGGCGGCCGTCAACCAGCTTTGAGGTGCATTATCTTACCTACCATTTTAGAGTGTGGTCAGAAGTTTGGAATATTATACACGCCAACCGTATCAGCCCGATCTCGTGGTGGAAGCCGATCATATTCAATCTTCAGAATACAGCGAATCAGCAGCTGATCGCAATCCTTAAGATTGGATCTGCCCTACTTTGCTAACTAACATAGTAGCAAGAAGCAAGAGTAATGTCAGCTATGTGGCAGTAAAAAGATGTAGCAGCTGAGTGCACATAGTGGCACTGAACGTGGAAGTCTAATTTCACCAACCTCATATCATGAATATGAAGCGGCCTCTCCCAGAAAACTCCCACAAGGCAGCAAAAAGTAACTAGCTTTAACATAAAAAGACAGTTGCAGTCAGTGATGAGTCGCATTTTAATTGAGCACCTCCAACCTTGCTATACTATGCCTGGCTCCCACTACATTGTAGATGAAACTTTGCATAAAGCACATGCACAAAGAAAAAAAATGGTGTTTTTTTCTCATTCCTACTGTTGCTGACTATTGTTCTGTGTTTGATCACTTTATCAAGCCTTTTCTAACATGCCACACTACAAAATAAGTCAACATAGCAATAAGTGGACTCGATAATAAAATAAAAAGAACATAGTCAATACAAGAAAGTTGGCCATTTACAGTATATGAGGAGACCCACCCCCCCATACACATGTAATAATCATATATCTGCATCTTTGTTGTTTGGCGAGTAAACCCAAAGTACCGACCACATATCCTGAAAATATTGTACACAAGTAAAAGTTTAACTCTATAAGAATGATTCCCCACCTAAACCCCATATTTCCCCTTAATCCATCTTTGCATCAGCCCTGGAGGTCAATTCTGATTGGCTCAGTAAAACCAACACTAATAAAAACAGACATTATGCAAAACAAATATATATATATATATGTGTGTGTGTGTGTGCATGTGTGTAGGCATGTATGTACAGTATATTTATGTATGTATTTACACATACATACATATACACACACATATATAGATACATACATATATTCACACACCCCACACGCATACACACACACACACACACACACACACACACACACAGTGCCAAGTACCAAGAAATGGTTCCTTATGAGAGACTGAGACAAGATGCATCCTAAAGTTAATCAAAGAAGGCGTTTTTGGCTGTAGTAAGGATGATAAGGTCCAACAGCACCAAACTCAACAACTGACTTCAACGGTCTTAAAAGAATGGAATGCGCAAGTGATTACTAATGGCGCACTAATAGTGGAAAATGGAAAGAGGGAAATTTTGATTGGGCCCTTTCATCAACTTCCATGTATATCAACTCTTAACATGTCAGGTAATCCAGTTACATAAGTGATTATCTTTAGCTTTCAGCAATGTGATGTTTCGTCCACGCCAGAAATAAAATATCTAAACAACTATAGGAGGGACTGTCATGAAATTTGGTACAGACGTCCACGGTGCCTCAATGATTAATCCTAATGACTTTGGGCTTAACCTTCGACTTTTCCATTTCGGGAGAGCAGCAGGTGACTTGACTAAGAATGAACATCTGCTAAATGGACTGGCCCATTTTCTTGGTATGACTCCCAGATGATGTTAAGGTTGTGTTGATAGCTCACATTTTTCAGCACGATGATCATTTTAAAAATGAAATGAATGGGAAAATAGTAAGATTCTATAAAGAAATGGTCATATAATTGCACATTTTGACATCAAACTATCTAAATCAGTGATCTCAAACTCGCAGCCCACAACAATATTTTGTGGCCCACCTAAAGACATCAAAATTTAGTGCAGCCCAAGCACCCTGGGGAGAAGGTGAGAGGTTTGGTTGGTTAAGTAAGTGCCCCTTTAACTGGGCAAGCAATACCCAGCACTGAATCTCATAGTGAGCTTGTCACACCCAAAAGGATCGCTCATGTCATTGGGAGTGCTTCGAGCTTGCCAGCATGCTATCCGGCACTTGTTTTGAAAAAAGGTTGCTAAAGTTACATGTTTAGAGTCAGCAACAGTTGTTTTTCTATCCTCCACAAGTAGTAGTAGTTCCACTATGAATGTGTAATCAACCTGCTGTGTGTTAAGTTGTTGTATGGTGGTTATAGCGTGATTTCTTTTACGACACTGTGAATGAGACTGTTATGTTGAGTAATGTCCTGCTTGTTGATGAGTTAGTCACTTGGTTGAAATGTGATTCCGGACTAAACACTTGATGAGGCTCAGCCTCACCCAGATTCTACCTCCAGCGGTAGTTTGAGACCCCTGATCTAAATGATAGCCTTCTCGCCATGATGAAGTTGTAAGATAACTCCAGTACTGAAATGCTGCACACAAAAGGGTGAAAATGTGTCAAAACATGCGCGCCTACTGTGTTGCCTGTGCCATTATTTTTGTGACACATGGTGGCACTGTTATTCAACCCACACGTTGCACCTCCCGTAAGTCAGACTGACTTGAAACTTCTCACAAGGCTCAAGGCCGTCTACAAAAACACTCACTGTAACTTTAGGGTGTTTTGCAGAACTCTGCCAAACTTGGCACAAAACTTTAGGAGACTAACAAGCACATGTGAGCAAGATTAGTTAAAAAAAACATGGCAGCCATGACCCAAAACCTATGCAAAACTAATTGGCCATAGATTCTTCCTTCAATACTTCCAATTCCAAGGACAAAAGCCATCAATCGGAAAATCATGGAGTGCACTGGATAACCAGTCATTTTCTATTGTGCAAGACACTGGATTCACCAACTTGTGAAGTTCCTAGAGCCACGATTTGCCAAGCCCAATCGCATGTATTTATTTTTATTGTCATACAATGTTGTTTACAGGCACGCCGAGAAGCTGATTGCTGATGCTGTATCCATGAGCCTCACAACAGATATGTGTTAATTCTATGACGAGTGATATGTGACGTTACACATACCAGCATCCGTACCAATATCGGGACTGGGAAAATCAGCATATCGGAAAAAGCCAATAGTGAACATGCCTATTCATAAGTAATACTGTAATAAGTAAAACTGAATTTTTTTCTAATTTTCATTCGTTTTTATTTATAACCATCAAAATGAAAAGAAATTTGAATTAGATCAGTCGGTAATATAGTTGTTTCAATTTTAAATAAAATTACTGAAATAAACAAACTTTTGGTCTAATTGGTTGAGCAGCATCTGTACATGTATCTTAGAATCTCTTTCAAAGCATTTTGATCACAACCAGCAGGGGGTACCACAGAAGTAACCTACTGTCATCTGACAAAATAAGAACACCCCATGCCGTCTTGGTGAGTATTGTTCTGTGGCCTGTTGAGTGCATTCTTGTCTTGCTCAGTTTTGGATAAATACATTTTTCAAGTCGTTTTGTTGTGACTTTTTGAACCTTAACCTCGCTGACCAGATGACCTTAGTAAGTAAACATACACTGAATGTTTACAAGCACACTGAGGTGGCTGGTACGTGTTTCATTGTAAAACTCACGCTCAGGTTCCTGTCCCAGATCTGGATGGTGCCATCCTGGCAGCCGGCAGCGATGAGCTTCCCATCACGACTGTAGGTGCAGCATGTGGGAATGACCTTCTTCCCTTGGAGGGAGCGGGGCTTAAAGACAGACTTGTGCTTCTTCTCTGAGGTTACATCCCATGTGCGTACAGTTCTGCAAAAGCAATAAAATAATATGCATGAATCAGTCATAACAAAGACAAAAATATTTAATCATTGAAGTCATCCCTGCAAAAATAAATCACAAACCTAAAGCAATATGGTGATCATTTTTTTGTGAACATGTTTTAAGACAGCTAAATCTAGCAGGTTGTTGGGGGGTAAACAGCAAAACAGAACATCAGCCTGATCGGCCTAAAGCCTCCATCAAACTTGATTCTATTGTACATTTGCTCAGCATGCTACACAAAACCAATTTATTTCTAGTTGTAAGGCTACAGACTGGAATAAGGACTGGTTAGTTCATGAACTATCACAGAGAACACTGTAAAATACGTTGTTGATTCGTTTTCTCTGGACAGAAACTGAGTTCAAATAAAGTACTACAGTACTTCAACCAACAGAGGCGCTGTCTGAAGTTTGTGTCTTGGAGGAAAAATAAGTATTGCCTCTGCTAGGACACTTGCATGGAACATCCAGAGATTTATGACATTAAAACATGTATAGAATATGCAAACTGTAATTTAAAAAAAAGTAAACTTATGAAATAATGTTTAGTCGAATTGCTGGTAATGCTAAAGAGTCATTCAAGTTTATGAATGTCTAAGGACAATAACTTGGGCAAGAATTTAAACGTCAATCTGAAAAAAATAGGATACAAAACAAACTTTATACTAGGCACGAGCCAGTATCAGATTCTGACGGTATGATAACTTAAGACAAAAATATGTAATTTTGAAAAGAGAAAAAAAGTCAAAACAGTTATTTTTAAACCTTATAATAGAACACAATGTATATATTTCAAATAATTAACTGAATTATTTCTAAACAAATAGTAAAAAAATAAAATTCAATTCTCAATGCAGTTTACTGTGGCTAATCCTGCAAATCACAACACAATAACAATATTTAGTAAAGAAAATCTAAGCAAATTAATGCAAATAAATGCAATTTAGTGGCTCAAGAAGGTCACAACATCAATAATACCAAATTTTAAAAACTCGTAATGTTATGTTATTATTTCATACTCGTGAATGTGCAGGTCACACTTTTCCACAAACTTCCGTTTCCAGGTCATGTGATTGCTGTTAGCAGCTGAGATGATGCTAAGTGGTTGGTATATTGTTTATACCATCCTCGATTCCACATTGGGTGACCCTCATCTTGAGCACAATGTCAACAGACAATGGCAACAACAGTGTGGCCATACTGGCACTTCTCAGTTTTAACAAGGCAGCTAACGCCGGTGCTATCTATGCCCGGCTTTTGGCACAGGATGTAACAAAGTTATTTCCACGTCGTGGCTGCACTGGACCTCCACTCTCTCTCTCTCATACTGCAGGAACGTTAAGAAGGACAAATTTACTGGCTTTGATAGAATGACTTTTTCATAAAACGGTAAAACTTGGCTTGAAACCAGTAACCGGCCCGTGCCTACTTCATACCAATAAATTATCCACTATTATTGAAAGGTATCAAACAAGCTGGTAAACTGATACCTAGCTAAAAAAAAAATTATTATACTTTAAATATTTTCTGTAGACAGCTAAGTGTGTACATAACGCTGTTTAGGTTAAAAACAAGGTAGAATATTTCACGTTTGACCCCGTTGGCGTGACTTGTCATTGAGGATGTCGGAGAGAGATGAGTTGCACTTCCTATCACAATAACGCAAGATACAGAGGAGGAACAAACTGATGTCGTCATGAGTCCACATTTGGTTTACTGAAAGGCTGAACATCACACCAAATGTGTTCAAGAACCACTGCCTGTTTTAGTGAACATGGTGACCTCTAGGTCACCAGGTCAGCTGAGGAGTGTAAACACACAGTTGAGGCTGCTACTAACAGCCAGGCAAGAATTCCTCCACTGTTGGCTAGTCTCTCTCTCTCTCTCACACACACACACACACACACACACGCACGCACAGAGCTGTGTTTGGATAAGGTCTAACAATGTGACACAAATGCCAACTCAAGACATACAGCTTGAGTAAGCTGGCAAGGGTCAAATAAAACTCTCTTTGATCCATCGTTGGCTTTAAAGCAACACAAACCCAACTAAAGTGGGCCTCTGCGGCGCTCAGACCTCCACCAAGGCTGAACGATCCTAAACATAACCCGTCCGATATCTTTGGTTGAAAAATATTGAGTGCCATGCAATTGTTGTCTTTTTAATGCACAGCATAGGACACATACATTAACGTCCCTAGATTAGGGCAGACAAGTGGAGACTCGGTTGCAGGAAATCATCCATCTCCTCGCAACAGACCACCAAAATCTTGTCTTTTTCCAATGCACTGCGTAGGACACTTGACCAAGAGCAGTGGTGTTGCTTAGAGCGCAGCCCCTCTCTGGCAAACCTCTTGGACTCTCTTAATGCGGGACAGATTCTATTCAAACTAATTATTGTTACCATCAACACTACCAATTATTATATTTATTAATCAAATTTCTCCTGTATGCATACAAATTATATAGACGGTACAGTAAATCAAAGAATTAGCTATAATACATGATTTAGGTGTTGATATATGATGATGGTACAATAAAAATAAGTAATGTCACATTACACACAGTATTGATAAGCTGTACAAGGTGTAACGCATTCATAGTAATGCATTTCCTGTTAAACACAATGACTGCATATTGTGTTAATACAACTGGCTTTAGTGTTGCCAATGGGGGGTGGGTCAAAAGAAGCATGTCTTCTTCCCACTCCTTTTTGAGCCAAATTGTTTTCTGTGTATATGTGTATTTTGTGTGGCTTGAAATCAACAAACAATTGTTACGCTCCAATCCCACAAGTGGTGGTATGAAGTTGTAGAAGCAATCCAAAAATCTCATCTACTATTGTCCACTACACGGGCGCGAGATCACTGGGCACCAACCGTGTTTTTGAAAAGTCGGTTTTCTAGTTCAGAACTGCACAAAAAACAACAACAACAAAGGAGGAGAACAAGTGTCATCCGTAATTCACATTGTTATTCCAAAAAAGACTGACAACAGAGAGAAAGCAATACCTCACTAGAACATGCTAACAAAAAACAACAATGAAGGTCTCCTGTAATTTTCATAATTATTCAAAAGGAGACTATGAAAGAGACAATAATGCCAAGTTTCACGCATCAGTCGTAACGAGACCTGCTAAAAGTTGAGTGCAAGGATCTCCCGTAAATTATTTAGTCAAAAAGAAACTGAGGGCACAGAGAAAACCATGCCACTTTCAACAGTCTGAACGAGACATGCTAAAAATTAGGGATGTCCCAATCCACATTTTTTGGCTTCCGATACAATCCGATTGGTTTGTAGGTCTTGCAGATCAGATTCCAATCCTTGTTTTTTTAAATAAGCTTTTGTTACAAACATGAATTTGTGGAATTGAATATGTCTATGAAAATAGCTCTTCAGAGCATTAAAAATGCACCCTATTAGTTGATTGGCAATGCTAAAGATCGTATAGGGACACCCCTCATAAAAATGTAGAACAAGGGCCTCTTACAGTTTACAAAGTTACGCAAAAGTAGACTGAGGGCTGAGAGAAAATCATTTCAGGTTAAATAACTCGGTCGTAATGAGACATGCTAACAAGAAACTACAACGCAAGAGACCGAGAGTGTAATTTACTTAGTTACTCAAAAGGAGACTTAGGGGAGCAACATGGCGTTGCAGCAAAGTGAAGAGGTAAGGCTCAGGAAAAGGGCAAGCTAATGTTTAGTTTTGTCATCATTATGTAATCAGCTTGGAAGCCTGGCTCTCCAGGTACAAGAAATAGTACCTTCTAGTGCAAGGTTTCACAATGGAAATCCAAGTAGAGCCTAGTGGGTACCCCTACTTAGTCCCACAAAAACTGCACTGTCTATTTCGAAAGGAAGCCTCAAACTCACTCAAAAGAAGTTTTTTGAAGCCAGTGAAAACATTAGAGGGTAATAATAAAATTCTTATTCCTACAACCTTGTTTTCCATTCAGTCAGCACACACGCCCCCAACCCAGCCCCCCACCACCACCACCACCATACACAAATGCTTCAGACACACAGCAGTGAATGTAATAAAATGAAGACCATACATCTCCAGTCGTGCGTGGGCACTTTATGAGGTGGCCCAGTGGTTCACACGTCAACTGAGGAGAAACAACTCCACCGTCTTAGCCCCTCAGATTGTATCTGTCCATCAGGTTACAGCCCTAGTGGGAGGTGATGGCTGCTGTAGGCTCGCTTTCCTCGATGTGGAGATAAGGAAGTGATAGGTTCACAGATTGTGCAGGGTTATTCAATGGTCAAGTTCTATTAGTGGTGGCCGGGAATGTTGTGTGACGGCTGGAGGAGGCTGTGTTTTGGGAAAGGAGGATTAGGAGGGATATGCTCTAGCCTCCATCATAACTGGCCAAAATAATTTGGGGATACAACCAAAGGATTTGGGAGGATCCATAAAGAAGCTCAGGCAAGTAAGCTAGGAAAGAAATGCAGATTCCCCACGTTTATGTGGCCTCAATTGAAAAATAACTATGTTTTCCTTGATGGTATGGACTGTGTTCCTGTGCAGGTTATGCTCAACATATTAAATAATTGTAATGTATTCATGGATATTATGCAAACGACACAGTATAGACATCTATCTGAGCTGTCCTTTTCCAGGTGTGTAAGAAAGGAACAATCAGATAAAGTGTATTGATGCAAAGTTCTAACTCAGTTCACTTTTTCCACTACCTAAACGAGACAAATCGCCTGTTCTTCGGAAGAAAAAGGATCTGCATGTTGTCTATCGAGAATCAGAGCTCCACATCCAAATCAAGCTGTGGCCTTGTAAGAGGGCCAAGGTGAATGGAATCCATAGAAACATTCTTCAAATGCCGTGTTTACACGTGTGTCAGGAACTGTGCTTTACCTGAAGCAGAACGGAGGGCCACTTGCTAATTGAATCTACATGTCAGAGTACAGATATAAGTATAAGTGGATGTTAGAGGTGTCACACTCAGCCCACAAGACAGGATAACACACGATATGGGGTTCATTAGAACAACGAGACGGAAACAATTTTTAACATTACTTTTAAAGAAAACTACAAAGACAATATATAGGACAGCTATTTAACTGAGTCATAAATCAATGAAAGCACATTTTGAATATTTTTATAACCTTGCATTCATGACCTAAGCATGATTAATGCTTTAACTGTTGAACATTTTTTCCACAAATTGAAACAATAACAAAAAATTATGAGTTAAAATGATCATGGCATGATGCTTAGAATGCACTACTAGGAAGTAGTGAAACAGATGCTACTATCATGTTTTTATAGAAGTCATATGCAGCAATCGCATTTTAATCCGACAAGTCTTAAGTAACTTTGATCAAATGTAGAATTACTACAGCTACAGCTTTGACATTAACATGGTAGAAACTGCTCACCTCCAAACACGAGCGAGTGATGTTGGGAACGCCGTGGTAGGTTTGGACTGCAAGGCTTATAGTGTGTGTAAAGTACTTAACATGCACTAATCGTGCATAGTGCACTGCCACTTCCATATTACATGTATTATCATTCACAGTAGTGACACCATAGTTCACAGTCCAGTTGCCTGCCCTGTTCTCAGGAGACAGCTTTTCTCTAAACAAGAAATATGGTCACGTTTTAATCTCACAAGATCTCATATCACTGCACCCCTAGCAGATATAAAAGTAATAAGTGTATGTTTACCTTGAAGACCATGTATATACTGTAAATGTCCGTATATACAGTAATATGTATTCCCAGAGCCTGTTTATTAACTCACAGCTAGTAAAAATCTCCTAAAATTCAATTCAATCAGTAAGAACCAAATATTCCAATTGACTAAGATGCAGCTGCATATGTTACTGTTAAGTAAGACATAGAAGCACTAATTTCATGTTTAACTACCAACACAAAGTATGAGCAAAATCTCTATTCAAGCAAGACTTGTGTTAAAGCACTCCTAAAACCCTCAAAGACAATCGGCACCACCCTGCTGCTTCTTTCACTTCCTTCCGCAAGGAAAAAAAAAAAGTCCCAGCTAGTATTGTTGAAGAAGCTGGGTGGCAGCTTTTATGAACGACAGTCCGTGCAACTGGTTCTTTAATTAAAAGGGTCTGGGGCGGTCCAGTGATCAAGCTTAATAACCTATTCAAATAAATGACAAAGACGTCCTAACTAGGCCAACACAGGAAGAAAGACAGAATAGTGTAGGCCTGATGTTTAAAAGCCTACAACAGCCAGTAGCTAACATGCACCGATACAGTGGGACAACTAGGGTCCACTCAAATGAAGTCTACCAATGGCCACATACAATATCCTCATTTTAGTATGTTCTCAAGAAAGGACTGACATATAATAGGACTGTAGTGTTTCATGTCTACATAACAGCAGCTCCACATATGGGGGCAAAATTTTACTTGATACATAAGATAACTCTCCTCAACAACACTTGCTTGGAGAGCCAAACTTGAAAATTCATGTGCAAAGGGATGGCAGGAAAGCTGTTGGTTTCTATGACAAGACTAAGTCCTAAAGTGGCAAATGACATATTTTTATTTTTAAAAACTAAAAATGTTGAAAGTGGTGAGGCACTTGTTCATAAAGGTGACGATGGACCATGGACAACCATCACTGAAAAACACATGCAGCTGCTGAGCCCCTGACTGTGCCAGAGGAGGATTTCCAGAGCATCGGTGAACGCTAAATAAAGTAGCAGCCCACATCTGGGAGAGCTGTAATGCGGGTCAATACTGCAGCTACAGCAGCTTTGCTGTAAAACGTCCGCCTTTGCTTTTTATTATTACTAATTGAGGCAGGGAGGTCACGATCACTTCCACCCGTCACTGTGTTGTTGGCCCAAAGCCACACTCAAAGGTTCCAGTTCACCAACTCGTTAGTGCTACTACTGTACAAATATAAACATTTCCGCAATTGTTTGCTTGTAAAAACAGTTTTGCTGGTTTGGAAAACATGTAAAATCATTTAGCATGGTCATTTTTCAATATGAAGGAAGCCCTGCTATTTTAACAGGGTGGTGTTGGCTCTCTACATCCACTGCAGGTGTCAATGAGGTGAAGCTCTATCATATTCTGCATTAGAGGACTCCTTGCTGGTGGAAATAGGAGTATCTCCCTTTAATACGATGAGGTGTTTAACTGCTACGTAAGCAGGACTCAACGTATAGGACAAAAGGAGACCTTTAAGGTCTGAAAAGTGGAGTTGTCCAAAGTCCGACCTGGGGGGACATTTGTGACCCTCAGCTTTTATTTTTACAAATTATTTGCTATAACTCTTTAACATATTTCCCCACATCACTTTGGTGATCACAAAAAGTGAAAAGTATAATTTAACGTGGCAACACGTCCTTCATTTTCTTTTTCTATGCAGCCCTCTTGTGGAAAACACCACCACAAGACACCTCTACCTTAGAGGGAAAAACATGGAAGCAAAGGCTGCCTTTGTGTGGAAGTGTGGAATATCTTGCAGGAGGTGAACTTACCCGTCATTGGAGCACGTCATGAACTCTTCCTTCATTTTAGGATGCCAGCAGCCGTCGTTCAGCATTGCCGTGTGGCCCTGAAAGGAGGCAGGAAGTTAGTTAATACAAACATGCATTTGCAGAGAATAATACTGATAAATGGCTGCCATACCCCTGATGTGGAAAGACAGGCTACAGCTATTGTCGACATAAACATTAAAACGTCTTTTTTCCATCTTAATGCAAAAAATGAATACACGTGTGTACATTTCAACTTGCCGCATCCATATTTTTCAGGACCCAAGCATAAAAGCATAAATAAATACATTTTCAATTGGCTAATGAAATAAATGTGTGCAATTATGCAAGTTTGTGATTAAAAGGTGCTCTTGGTTTTTGTATTTTCTGGTACATTAGGGATCTGCAACAAAGAACAAAAGAATCATGCACATTCAAGCACACAAAATGATGTCAAAGAAACAGATTAGCTTGCCATTGTTTGGTTTGTTCAGCACAGATAAACTACAATGCACTTGTTGCATTTAGGAGTTCAGTGCACCTATAGACTATCGGTGTTTAAAAACATGTCTGATAGGAACTCTGCAAGATTAACGACCAAATTGGCCGTAAGAGAGTGTCAGTAAAGTGTAGCGCAACGTCTTTTTAGCCATTTCCTCAGCAGGAATTCCTCATAACAAATGACTCAATTGAAATAACAGAAGGAGAGCCCCCTCGCTTCGGATCCATCAACCCACCCACTGTCAGAGAGGAGTGAGGAGGAGGAAGAGAAGGCTCCTAGTGGTTTTATGGAGCAGGATGAAGCACCGCACATATGTGAGGATGCTGTCACTGAACCAAAGTTTCACCACTTACATCTCAATGGGGCTTGATCAGCAACACCGGTGGTGTGTAAATGCACTGCAGCTGACACAGATGCTTGGGAACCAACCACCCCGCTGTCTTAAAACACAGTTAAACGCAAACATGGCCAATTAATTAGCATCCGTCTTTGTAGATGCAGGTGCAACCCAGAGATGACCACGAACTATTATGTTTGCACACAACAACAAACTGGTAGCTCCTGGCTGCACCTTGCTGTTATTATGCATTGGCAGGGTTTCCCCACAAAAACAGAGAAAACACATGCCGCTTGTTCTCAGAGGCAGCACTTCTGTTACCCAAATACCACCAAAACCAAAAGGTGAAAGTAGGTAGTAGAATAGTGCTAATTTAAAAGGTTATTTATTGAAAGATGCATCCGGTATGTGTCCTAAAACATTGCAACCGAACCGAAGAGGGCTGCTCAAAATAATTGCATTCTTGATTCACCCGAACATGCAATCACATTTCAATTTTTTTACTTAGTGAGCAGTATCAAAATAAACAACTCTTTTACGAAAAAACTCATGCTGCACTATTGTCAGCATGACGGCCGACACTTCCTCCTCACTATATCAGCCCGCCTGTGTGCCAGCTAGAGCGGCAGAGCCGACTCACCCTGGCCAGCAAGGCTCGCTTGCTATCATTATCTGCCATCAAAATAAAGAATTGTCTTTTCTTTTGACGTGTCTTTATTACATGCATGTAAGTATAGTGCAGTGAGCAAGCAGACCATTGCTGGTTTTCTATGACATTGCCTTTGGACCGCATGCAAAAATCACATTTTCAATTAATGACCTAATTTATAGTTAAAATATTACAAACATCTTCCACTATGATGCTGACTACAACCGCAAAAAAAGGGAAATTAATACATTGCATTCTGCAGGTGTACCTAATGTGTCCTACCTTGGTGTTGACCATGTCTACGATGTACTGGTCTCCCTTGATGCACTCCATCACATTGAAGCCATCACGGTCCAAAACCTTGGCCTGTGCATTTCCTGAAACCACCAGGATGCGGTCCCCTGTGATGCTATACTGCAAGGATCTGATCTGATGGCTAAAGAGATCCACAGAAATACAAGATCAGGCCTACAAGTCAAATGATTAAAGACATAGGAAGGTGACATAAAAATGTTTCAATAGTTTGAGGAAGTCCCCCAATAGTACATTAGAAGTATGTACAATGCTGGATGTTGCTTTCAGTAAATCTTACAGAAAACACACCATTGTGTGTACAGCTTTAATGCTAACGTGCTGGTTTGTCCACGCTCGTCTCCGACAGTGTTTTCTTCATAGAGAGCAAGTGATGGTAATTAAAAAGAAAGGAGTGTTATTTTAGCTGGAACTAATTGTTGTATGAGAACAATCGTTGTTATTGCAAATGTTGCCAAATTGGAGTTGATGGCATTTGCAGAATTGGGCTGCCAGGCATCTGAACTAGTCGTACACACACAGGAAATAATAATAATACTACAGGCCGGCCAGTCCACGTCACCGGAGCTCGAGGATTTTTTTGAAGGTGCAGGTCATGCTATGCACAGAGGTTGAACTCAAAACTAAAATCAGGGAAACGCAGCAAAGTGTACAACGGTATTCAAGGGTCAAAATGAGTGCCGTGTAGGAAAAAAGCGTACATGTCGGCATGCCTGCAGTGCTGACCATGCAGCCATATTTTAAGCAGCACCATGCTAGGTTATCCCATTTGCTGAAGAAAAACAAAATGCTCAAACTTGCAGCTCCCGTGTCTTTCGCTGTCTGATGGCACAGCTCCAGAATTTATTTTAAGATGAGTAGCAAAAAAATTGTTCTCTTTGTTTCTTTTTAAACGAAGCTGTTCTCCGTGAAGTGGAGGAGGTATACATGGGGCAGGCCCCTTACAGCTCGGAGGTAGCAGAGGGTGTACCATATTGATGAGAAAGGTTTTTCCTTCATGATATCATAAAAAACTCAAAACTTAAAGCAGCAAATAACAGTTATTAAGACTTGTCTAGCATGAAAATGAATAATGTGCACATGACAGCGAACAAAGTTGCATGATGTGATCCTTCTGCACAGCTCAGCAGCACATGCGAGTGAAAAGGCACACAACTATCAGCACCACTTAACCCGAGTGAGATTAGCAATTTAGGTCAATATCAAATAGCATTAACACAGCGGGAAGTAGATGGAAGCATCAACATACATGCATACAAAAAAGTTGCAAGAGCTCAAATTTAAATGCAGTTTCCTAAATCTTTTGGTTTAAAAAACATCTGCGAAGTTGCCTTTTCGGGTCAGAAAAGAGGAGCAGTGAGGCCCAGCAAACACATGGAAGGTTCCAGAATAGGCAACTTCAATGCTGCATACGTAAGTCCTGATAAAAAAGAAAGCTTGCTCCAGCTCGCCCCCCACCCAAAAAAACACAAGATTTGCATCTTTCATTTTTAGGTGCAGTGAATCACCGTGTAAACACACACATGCAAACAAACATGTACCATCTGCTTCTGAAGGGCTCATTTTGAATGAAAGCAGGATAAACCAATGTTTGTCTGTGCGGGGGTGTGTGTGTATGTGTGAGTGTTGCGCTGCAGAGTACATTCTAGATGTGGCATGACACGCACCAACCACATGGTGAACTCACCACTCGCACGGCTGCAAGGACCGGAAAGCCTGCAGAGCCTGATCCATCCCGGCAAAATCCCAGAAGCGGACATCAAAATCGTACCCGCCGCTCACAAGGCGGGCTCCAGAAGGGTCTAAGGCAAGGGCAGACACCTGAGATGGATCAAAGAGGCATGCGTAGAGTAAATAAACATTTGAATGCAGTCAATGTGTGGTCTTGTGTAATAATTGCTATTTCTGTAAAATTCAAAATCTATCCGTTTTTTATTATTGTGACATACTATTGCAACATCATCATCCTGTGACCAGTTTTAATGAGCTATAATAACTATTACTAGCACATACTAGTCCTGCCTATATTACTAACATTTCAATTCAGGCTGAAAGAAGAAAGCAGGCCTTACTGTCTTGGTACCATGCGAGAGAGTGATCTCATGTGTGTCAGGAATCTTCTTTACAGGATTCTGAGGTGAGAAAGAGAAGCAAATTCTGAACAATTTTTCCCACCACACAATCTTTAGCAGCACTTTTTTTAAATCTGTTCCCTTTTTGGGGATTTTACCTGCTTAAAATACTTTTTTCAAAAAGTAACTACTTTTAAACTTATAGCGTTTTCATCATTTTTTTTCTCTGAATTATTAGTTTAGGGTTGCTCTAGTTTGGAATTGAGTACCATGACAGGATGTGTTTTAACTCACGCACTTCCACTTCAATCCGTATACTATGTATACTGTGTACTTGGTTCCTAAGGGGGGTGGAGGGTACTGTCGCCTAAAATCCATTACTGTCATTGCGCAACGACAATGGCAATATTTATCACAATATTTCTTTTTTTCTGCTTGTTAATTGCAACCCCTGGAGTTTGTCCATCCCCTTCTGATAGGTAGCCAAGATGGTGATGAGTGCAACTGGGGGGACACACTGCATTTTGCCGTACTTCTCAGTGTGAACGACCTTATGCACTTAAAATGCTATGCCTAAATGTGGAAGTGCTGAAATTGAAACGCAACTATCTGTGCAGGCAGTGCAACGTAGTGAGGGTTGCTTTCTAGTGCTGCCATCTAGCGGTAAAAAGTGAAACGCACCCTAAAACATCAAGACAAGGTGGATGTACAGTATTATACTGCAATTTTGGGGCATCATCCACTTATTTACATCATCATCCTCATCATCCTCTTGTGCGTCGTCATCTTCATCATCATCACTTAGAGCACTGCTGCCTTTGTAGCCAGGCGGAAGAGGAGGTCCTACTACGTCATCTTCCTTTGAAGGTAATGGAGGACCAATAGGCTCTGAGTCTGAACTGCTGCTGTCATCTTCCTGCTTCCTATGAGGATGTATTAACAAGGATATCAGACAAACAAATAAAAACATTAAACTTTGCATGTCGGTACCTTGAAGTAGCTGGAACAATCTTTTGGTCTTTCTGGATGGGGACAGACGTGGAGGAGCGTTCCCCTTCCTCCTCCGCCTTTTCTCTTTCATCTGGAAGAAATAAATGCTCTTAGCAACAGCACACAGTCACAATAAAGAATGATCAATCACTGGTTGGTCAATTCACCTAACGCATGGCGACTCCTCTCAATGGCAGTCCTTCGGGTCTGCTCAAAAATGGCGTCCAGGTCAAACGTGCGAGCTTTCTTTCCTGAAAGGGATGCACCTTTATTAAGCTCATGTTGCAGAGGTACCTTTCAGTCATTTTGTGAAAGTCATAATTACCAAATCCAGAGAATCCCATAACAGAAGTGATGTCTCCATCGCCACCCATACTGTCTGGGAAAACATCTACTGTTAAACGCTGGAGCAAAAGGCAAATATAACAAAATTCCACCACGTGCGTGATGATAAAGCTACACTTCGTTTCATGTTCCAACGCTGGAGTGAAACTAGCTTAGCTGTTCTAGCATAAATACGTTATTCTCGCCTTAGTTGATGAACTAACCGCCAAGTGCGGGCTTTCTTTAACATATTAGTGCTCGTGTGTTGCTGCGCGTCCGGTGGAAATAGCGACACAACTGCCAGCCTTGGAGGAGAAGAGAGGCTAGGCGAATACAAGATCATATATAGCCAGCAAAAGCCTATACACAATCGAACAACGACCGGGAAACCATGTAAGCAAAGCCTCTTATATGAGCGTATAAATGCCCATTTATACAGAAATTAGCTACCTTTGGCATTGTTGGAGTCCATGTTTGTGAAAGCTATTTTTCCCTTTGACCCCCGGAAGTACTTTTAGCCTTTCTTCGGAATCTTAGCAGCGCCCCTAGCGGTTTCAAAGTGGATGGCAATATTATGAAGCAGGGTGCAAATCAGTGTAGACAGTATACTACTATACTATATCTATACTACCACTATACTACTACTATATCTACTTTTTGAAAGGAAATAAGCACTTGATAAAATATGTTTTAATGCAACAGACAAGTAATAAAAGTAACCACCACCAATCATAATTGACAAACATTAAAACAAAGAAATTAAACAGAAATATTTGTGATAGTAAAGTCTGTGCAAAATCGACAAACTAGTAAAGTTAATACATAACAAAATGTCAAAAGTGGACATATAATTGCAGATATCAATGCAATAAATATACAGTACTGTGATACTATATTACAATTTCATTATTTGTCATAGGTGTACGGCTATTTACCAACCTAATCCATGGACATAAACACATATCAAACTTAATCATCAGCGTTATTATTTCTACTACAGGTGTTCAAATTGAAAAGGCACAACAGTTATCACATCATTTTGCTGGATGATGCCGCAGAACGTCAGGGCTCCTCTGCAGATGCCATTTTCTCTATGGCCGCCCAGTCGATTTCGCTGAGGCTGCTGCCCCCGCTCTCTGTCAGTTTGTCCAGCCAGTCCATACCTAACACACCAGCTCTGGCACCATCATCCTGCTGGTCTAGAAGTCCTGTCAGTAATTCCTGGAATCAGAATAGGACGTCACTCGACAGTAGCTTAGTTAAAATAATACTCAGCTGTACTCACTGTTTTTATCTTGTCTTGGCCAATCAACTTGGCGGCATCTCTTTCCTCCACATCTGCCACCTTTCTTTGCGGTCTTGGATTTCTGAAATGCTCCTCTTCATGGCTCCTTGTGGAGTTCATTGGGGAGATTGGATGTTCCCTCGAAAGAGAGATCCCTGACACCAAGATAGCCCAAAGGTTTGTGGCTTTAAACATCATTGCATTATCAGTATCTGACAATGCTACCTGGTCTTGGCAGCCTCTTGCCGTCCTCAGAAGGTTGTCCTGGCACTTCAGCAGTCCAAGGACGATGCTGGACATGTGTGTGTCCTGAATGATGCTTCAGAATTTTTTTCTCATGGCTGAAAGACGACAGAAAAGATTTTGCTCTAAAATGCAAGGTAGCTAATACAATATTACAAAAGCTAGCTAGTATGAATAAACACACAAACAGGTTTTGCTGAACTTTTGTTGCAAGAAGATACCCGTGATTGCTAGTTCCCGGTGGTGCAGAGGCGGACCGGACAGTAATGGCAGGAGCGGGCATTGGACTGGCATCAATCGCACTGGTACGAGATGATGTGAAGGGGTTGCAGCTAAGTTGACCAGCCAAACAAGTGGCCTCATGGATCCTCTGGTTGAATTGTTTCAAAAGCAGAGTTCTGGTGACCAAAAATGACATCCATGTCACATTAAAGCTGACATGTCTAAACTTTAACCAATGTGGGTCACATACACACACAAAAAAATGTGGGGACCTGTGTTTGAAACTTAATCAGTGAAAAATCTCATGATATGCTCAATGAAATACATAATAATAAAAAACAATATGTGTGCCACAAATGCCCCCCAGGCTGCACTTTTCACATCCCTGCATCAACATAAACACGTTCATACTTTTGTTTTTCCTCTTTGTTCCTCCAGCTGGAAACATGGCTAGGGGATTTCTGCAATGATAGAAAACGCAGATGAGTCACCGCATGGTCATAATAATGTAGCTTATTGACAGCTATGTCTGACCAATTTTCTCGATGCTGAAAAAGGTTTGCGCTCTCTCTCCCGCAGGCTTGCTCTCTGTTTCTGATAAACTGAACATCGCTCCCTCTGCTTCCGCCTCATCCACATTCTCAGCTCTCTCCTGTTGTCGTCTGCGAGACCACGATTCGGTGATATCTGCCAGCTTTGCTTCTCCCGCTGCTCCCTTCTGTCGTATGGGCCACAATGTCTTTTAACTCTGCTTCCCGTACAACACATCTTGAATAAGCACCATACCTGCTGTCAAGTTCAGCTGTGTCCAAAAATGACATTTCCAGGTCAGTATGAGATAAATAACCTTCCCTTACTAAGCTTTCTAGGATTTCCATGGTATCAGACAACCCCATTTGGTCCAGACTTTCATCTGCTGTCCTAGAGATGGACACATGAAAACAAAAGTTAAATAAATGAATTGTTAATAACTTAACTTCCACTTAAATTCCACTTACTCGTCAAATGTTTCTAGTGTGCCTTGTGACAGTTGCTTAAGATCTGTAGGAAGAACAAATCATTTTAATTTAAAAATGACTCATTTCATGGCTGGTACTGTATTGACCAAGATCAATGATTGTCTGATGCTAATTTAAGGATAATGGTAATCAATGAAAAAGTCATCACATAACTGTCGAACTGCTAAGAAATGTTATTCTTTGTTATTGCCATCCCAGCCATCAGCTGTTGTCTCACTGGTACTTAACCTTTTTTTAATAGAAAATAAATACATTCTGTGTTTTTGTCATATTGTTCCTATATTCAAAGTCATCCCATACGTGGGTCAGTACAGTATAATACGGAACATCTAACGCAAGGGTTTTTTAGTATAGTGTGGCACATGAGCCTCTCCTCAGATACATAACATACATAAGTGAAGATACTGTAGCTTGGCGGGATTGAAAAATGTTATCTTTATTTTTGTCAAGCTGCTGCGCCACCTCTGTATATCCATGATATAAAGTACAACTATGAAAGCAGCTGCCATTCCAATTGGCCAGTGTACATTTTTTAAAGCATCTTTACTTGGAGGGGAGTTGTGGTAAGAAGAGGGGGGGCGGTGACCAAGCTGAGAAGAAGTTAGATGTAGAGATGGTGTCTTTCCATCTGTAGTAGAGGCGTTATAGTGAAGCACATCATGGTCTTCTTCTTTTTGAGCCTCTTCTTCCACCTTCCTGATGTCAGGTTGTGCTTCAGCTTCTAGGATACACAAAACTATATTAATAAGTAGTTTTCCAAAAATAATTTAAAAAGTGAGAAAAATGTGACTTACTGTTTGCAAAAGCATTCTTTCTTTGACTGTTTTGGGTTAGTTCCAGGTCTGTGTTGTACTTTTCTGCAGGAAGAGACAGTCTAACTGTTTTTCTAGCTGCCATCGCAGGCTTTGGAACTGACACTGCAGGGACCTGCTTGGGCTTCTTGACCAACTACACAAAGCATAAACCATTGATGTCATACTTGGGTGGCCTAACAGATATTACAGAAATATACAAATACCTCATTTCCGGTGCTGGACACCGGAAGGTCCTTCTCCAAGCAGTCAGCAATGTCCTGGAGAGCAGCTAGCTGTGAATCCAGCTCAGACAGGCGGGATGAGAACCAGACTGTAGGATTTTTTAATAGAGGACTTTGAGGTCTATCTATTTGCGGTGTGTTAATGGCTTTATAGAGCTCAGAGTCAGGTGAATCCTCAGCGTAGTGTGGAGTGACTCTTTCTGGCGCCCTGTCGGGCTCGGTGAAGCTGACTGAAGCGCAGTTCTCATGAACACCTAGAACAGACCACAAATACTGGGGTCAAATCTGACCAACAGATAATGATGTGGTCTACAAGTGGAATCCAGACCTGATTGTGTGATGGGTTGTTCTAGTTCTGAAATTCTGACTGACTGGTGCAGGTCTTGAGTGGCAGAATGAGTGCCATTAACCATGGAAGTTGCAAGTAAATGAAGCTGAGCAGGGGTGAGTATGGGAGGGGCGGAGGCAGGAGCATCTCTCTTTTCCTTACTTCCTGAGCTAAGAGGTGGCAAATCCCGGTGATGTGTTCCCTCCTCAATGTCCAAAACGCTCAGGAAGTTGCGACCGACCTGATCCTAAGAAAAGGAAACATAAGCGAAATAGCAAAATCAAGCTGATTGATTTACTTTTTCATCCCGTTCTAACTGTAATATATGCGTAATTTTTTAGCACCAAACAGGAGAAAAATCTATCTCCTCCCTCACTTATTTGTCAGAAGCGCCTGCTTTGAAGTTCTACATGTCTTAGAATAAAGCCTGTATCAATGCCAACTATCTGTCAGTCAGCTACAGACATGGGAGCTCTTGTGCAAATATCCTAACCTAGTATGAAAATGTGTGTGTAATGTGTGAAATGTGTGTGTAAGCTCACAAAGCTATGCTAGGACTTTTGTGTCCTGTCGCACTCCTTGTGTATGTTATATTGTTGTATGTGATATGTACAGTATATATGCATGGGGCAGGTGCAGAGTTACCTTATACAGTACATGTCAAAAGTGAATAAAATGTGCATTAGTGCTTCTTCAAGACACACAATCTACTTGGAGACATACGTGGACAAACACAACTGATTAGCATTAAAGCTACAGACACACAAACGATCAGGTTTCCTGTAGGGTTTACTAAAAGAACTTCTGTCTAAATTCCAGAAACAATACTAGATTTTGCACAACACACTTCCAATGCATTATTATGGGACTTTGATTCACAATAGTTAAAAAATACAATATGGGACCTTTAGCTATTAGGCTATTACAGGGGATACATACTGTATCATAAATAAAATAACACCCAAAAAATATCCAGTCTAGTTTCTTACCACATTAATCTTCTCTTGTGACGGTAGGATGTCATGTGTTTCTCGAGGAGGGCTCTCTATACACAGCTGTCCTTTCTCTGAATTTTGTGCTGAATAAAGCAAATAAATATGGACAAATGTTACCACAGCTGCAATTAAAAAGCTAGTTGTATTTCATTGTGAGTATGCAACTTACTTTCAGACGTGATGGCTGCTAGAGATGCCTGGGTGGACACAGCTTTATCCACAAGCACTGGTGAACACTCTGGAAGACAAACATTAAGACTTTGAAAACAACCTGGGTGTACATAAGTGTCAACAAATGGAAGCCAGGGGTAAATAATGACACATTTATTTATCATAACTGATTAGTTGCATTAAAGCTTACTTGGCTCTGTGTTGGTGAATGCATTGAGGCACTCAGGGGGTCTTTTACATGTGGAAGCGAAGGCATGAAGCTCAGCTGAAGTAGACCTTGCCTTGTCCAATAATATTCGATCAGCGGGCATAGAATTGATAGATGCTGAGCTAAAAGATCCTGAAGGAAGAAGATGTGTGCATTTGGACTATTTTGAGAATTCTGGTAATGGCAGAAGCAAAATTTCATGGTACAAACCAAGATGAATGGCAGCAACTCTTGCAGGGGTGTTTTCCTCTGCAACATGTGGCTTATCCTTTGGCTAATTAAATATGATAATTAAACAATGACAGCGATTCGATGTTTGCATTATCTTCATTCAATGCTCCTACCTCATGTGTAGTAATGATAGACTCAATTGCTTTACTTGCTCTCAGTGCCCTCTCTCTCCTCTTCTGCCTGTAAATACACAATTATAAAAATGCATAAAATCTAAATAAGCAATCATTGATATTACACTAAAGTTATTTTGCCTCTTGCTGTCCGAGCTGGGCGTGGCCCCTTTGCTTGTTTCATTGGGGTCGTTTACTCTGAGAAGCTGGAGTCGAACCTCCTCGGAGTTGCGCCTCCCCGCCACTAAGCCCGTCAACTCCTCTAAGGAGATGAGGCGAGTCTTTTGGGACAATCGAGCCGCTGGGGTCGACATCTGCAGTGAGAAACAGACATAAGTGAGTGGGTAATGTCGAAAAACTGGGTTGTCCCATGGGTTACACACCATTCTTGGTTTGGGGTGTATATGTAGAAGCTGAAGCTTAGATGTTTCTCCCAGTGGAACAGTAGGGACAATAAATGGCCTATACAGGGGAGGCGGCGATGGTATTCGGGGGAATGTGATATATCCTTGTGGACCAGGCTGCAAGTGCAGCAGACGAAGGCCATGTGTTGGTGCAGGGGTCTGAGCTGTCTGCTCGGATCCCTCGAACGTCTGCTTCCTATAGGTGGACTCTGGGGGTGCTGTATGGCTAAATCGCAGAAGTCCTTTTGCTGAAGACCAAACTCTTCTTTTCTTGTCTCTCTTGTTTGATGCTGCTCGAATATTTGGCTCTAAAATGGCATGGCTTGGAGATTGAGGCACCTGAGGCTCCGGCTGGAACGTCTGCTGGAGCTGAAGTAATTTTACACCTGAGCCTTGAAAGGATGGGTCAATAGTAATGTTCCGACTTGAGGGCGCTGCCCGAGGGACTGTGTGACTGGTGTCAGTGGTGATGAGAAGCTCTTGAGTGGAAGGGATGCAGTTCTTGTTTTTCCTTACTGGAACTTCTGGCAACTCTGCTTGGACTAAACGGGCTTGAAGTCCCTGAAAAGATAAAATAATTTGATTAGCCTGACTTTTAGTTGATTTTAAATAGTAAATGACAAGTGGGCTGCACGTTTAATACTAGTTTAATACAGGAAAAATGCACACATTTGAAGGTGTCATGCATGTTTTTGGGTGCACACGTCGTCATTCCACGTCCTCTTTATTATAAGCCATGTGCACGCACAATATGACGTTTTTCCTAATACAATGACGAGCAACCCGCAAAACAATATTACTAAGCACGTCATTGGCAAGCAGAAGTAAAATAAACTGTTCGGCACTGAGATGTAATAAAAAGTAAGCGATATCAACATTTACGGTAAGTCAACGCAATGTGCGTAATTCCGCACGCAGGTCCGGATTTAACGCACATTAATACTGCTGAGTTCGCATTTACACATTGTTTTTAGTCGTAAATAATGCGCAACTGCTCTTTCTTGATGCTACTGGTGGTAGGCAGGGATTGTGTTGGCCTTACGATAGGGAATCACCAACATCCAGCCATCCATTTTCTATTCCGGTTGTCCTCAATAGAGTGGTGGGGGTAAACTGGAACCTAATGCAGTTGATTTGGCGCGATAGGGGGGATCACCCTGGACTAGGAAATCGCAGGGGATCACCAACAATGCACCTTTACATACAGTACCCACATCAGCCACAGAGGGCGCAAGAAAATAAGCGATTTAACAGGGGTGGCTCTTGAAGGCCATTTATGGCCCGCAGGTTTGTTAAATTAGCATTTTAAAAATATAATTAAACAAAAAATGGTATAAAAACAGCATTTAAAGAAACAACAAAAAGTGTGTTCTACTACTATCAAGAAAGAGACACGACGAGTCTACGAGAACGAGACAAGACTAATTTTCACATTAGGAAAAGTGCAATGAAAAATATGACAATATGTTGCAATCTACTAATTTAATTTCTACATTACACTCTTCTGCACTCTGTGAGTTTTCTAACGGCCCTGCCTCCACCCACCGAGACAAAGACTGATGGACAAAAGGGCTCACACCGTTTATGCCGTTGTTCTATGAAACAAACGAGCCAAGGTGCTAAAACCAAACCAATGCACAGAGTGAATCCTCTTCCTGCCTGTTTGGAGGCAGGAGACAAGAAAAACAGACATGCATGCACATGGCAGTATATTGAGGCTTGAAAAAAAAAACAGTTTGCAGGTTGTCATTGCATGGATGAATTTTAAAAAAAACATACATGTATTACCTGATCATTTCCATGCGTAGTGTACGGTATATTCCTGGTGTTGTGATAGTGAACATCTGATGGAGAGGGTTCATTATGAATGCTCTGTATGGGAAGCTGATGTGCAGACATGGAGGCTGGGTTGTTAGATTCTGGATTTAGCACATGTATTTGTCGTGATTGGGGGGTAGCAAGGTTTTCTTGAGGTGTGACGTTGGCAACATACGATGAAGGCACAACAGGGTGCAAGTGGTTCATGCTGAACTGAGCTAAAGAGGAAGAATTCTGCTGGGTGAGCTGCAGACTGGAAAAAGAAGCTCCCAAAACATCTATCAGGCTCATGTAGTTGATGTGCTGCAACACAACATTTCACATTAGTATCAATCCAAGGTAAGTCTAATGGGTTAATGTTGTTACCTGGACCAGTCTGTATAAATCTTCACCAACCCGCTGTCTCATTGGGGATGCCTGAATGTTGGATAAATGGTTAGGGTCTAGAGGACCCTTAGTGGGTGCACACGGTATGGAAGCATGAGGCTGAGAACTTGATAGATGGTCTACTGGTCTACTGGTGTTCTGCCCTGCCTCAGGTTGGACAGCCTGAGTGTTTTGGGGGTCTGGATCACTTGGTGTTTGGGTTGATGGATGGCTTCCTGCTTGACTACAGCTTAAACAACAAAAAAAGATTACGATATTATCATGTATTACAATTTCACAAATAAAATAGAACACTGAATATCTCTATTTTACATTTGAAATGCATGCCCTATTTTTTCCATATGACATTGACAAGGTTGTGGTGAAAATGTTTTGGAAGACATGCTTCCATAAGTGTACTACAGACATCCTAAAAGTTTTATAATTGTTAAACAAATGGTCAGTGACAATTAGGTGCTGAGAGAGAAGATGTTTAGCAGCCATTCAAACAATCTTGCTCAAATTTTACAGACATGTGCTTGTCAGTCCCCTAAAGGTATGTACCAAATTTTGTAACCATAAGTTACAGTGGATGTTTTCATAGAGCACATTGAGCTGTGAGAAATTTTAAGTCAGTCCAATCTACGAGATTTATAACTGCATTACCACATGGTCTATTTGTGAGACAAATAATACCACAGGCAGAACAGTAGGAGTTTATGTTTTGACATTTTTTCATGGTTTTGTGTGCAGCGGAGTAGCAGTTAGCTTACACAAACAAATACATCTGTGTCTGTCTGAGTGTTCTGCAAATGTGTTGAGGGTATCATTTGACATTGTAATATAACAGGAACTCACAGAGATGTGGAGCTGGATGTCTCAAACAGATCCTCTACCTTTAAACTCTGAAAAAGACAAAACAGACATTTGTGAGTGTGTGCAATCATATGGTAACACAATTTAACGTCAATAGGCGGCTGATATTCACTGTTTGAGGTGAGCACAGATTTTCAGAGATGATTGCATTGGAGAGGGATGATGACAGTTCAGTGCAGTCATTATCACTTTTGCCTGTGACACATACATGTTGTTGAATAAAATGCTTTTACAGGAAGTGTAGACATTTATAATTGTGCTCTCAAACCTTCTTTTTCAGGTGTAACGTCCAAATCATCAAAACATGGTAGCTGTGGTATTGGCACAGGCCTCTGTGCAATGAATTTGAGTTCGTCCGGATCATCAGGGAGAGGCGTCTTTTGAAACATCATCTCTGCCGGTTCATCTGAAAGAGAACCACTGGAAGGGCGTAATAAAAATTCAGTTCAGCTTGTATAAAATTTCTGTATAGAAGCTTTGTGAAATTTGCACTTACATGGAAGGTTCTCCTTGTTGTAGGTTTTGATCAAGAGCACCAATGGGAGTGTTAGCCGACCCGGGGTAGCCAGTATCAACACTACTCTCTCGCTCCAGCCTCGTGTCCACCTCAGGTTGCACCACTGGAGCAGCAGTCCATTGTGGTTCCGGGACTTGAACGCGACCAATGAAACAATTGGGCTCTAGCAATGGGGTGAACCTGTGCTCCAGCAGGCTGAGGGAGGTGAGGACAGCCGGCGCAGAGGCTTTGACACGAATAACTATTCCTTCATTGGACGTTCCTTCTCTCTTCTGCTGTTTCTTTTTGCCAGGGTGCCCCTGGAGAACCCTCCTGTCAGCCCAGCGTAACATCCACTCCAGCAGCCTGCCAAGCTCTGGGAACTGAGCCTCTAATTTAGGATCCAAGACCTGCTGCACTTCTACAATGGCTTCCGCAGATACTGAACAGCACTCTGAGGGCTGTAAGGCACTTTGGTTTGAGTCAGAAGCAGAGACTCTCTGTAATGGTGTACTGCTATGCTGTCTGCTAAACAAACCTGTTCGTCTCCCAGACAGAGCGAGTGCAGAGAGGCTGGTTGATGTTTGCGACTCAGGTGTTGTACCACGTTTCACTGTCCTGTGGCAGCAGCCGGCTCTGAAAATGGGATGATCATTGTTATGGTGCTTCCTCGCCGGATGCTGCCCGCTGTCTCTTTGGCGTCGCTGCATCGTCGTGAGTACATCAAAAGTGAGCGAATGCAGCTCCCTCTCCCTCAGAGTGGAGCAAAACGATTTCAGCAAGGGAGATTCGCTGCCATCTGTGCTGTCCTTCTCCAGCATGTAGCTGAGGAAGAGTTCCAGGAAGTTTAGATACTCGTCGTCCTCAAGTTCAAACTCCCAGGTACCAACTACAGGGAGGGAAGGTAGCACTACATCACGGTGACTGACATTTTGCTCTTTAATCCCCCTCTTTGTTGGAACAGCAGTCCTTTTTTTCTTATCTTTTGCCACCCTATAAGACAGTGCAGAATAAGCCACACCTTAAAAAAAACACAGATTTATTGCACACTGGTTACCTTGCTTTGGACTGACTGTGCGGGGTAGGAGAGACACCCTCAGTCTCCACTGTATCTCTGTCGGTTAAAGTGCTGGCGCTCACACTCATGGTAGGTGAGAGTTGACTCGGCACGAACGTCTCGGGTGTGCATCCCGCATATACCTCCTCTTCCTCTTTCCCCCACAGTTGGAGCTCCAGAGGAGCCAGGTGCCTGAGCATACGTCCAAGGTGCTTTCTTCTCTGCTTGAGTTTGTCTTGGATGAGAACTGTCATCGAGCCACTATCCTGCTCTTTGTTCCCCTCTAGAAAAAAGACAGCATCCAGGAGAAAGGGTTTGTAAACCCCACATGTATACTGATGAGCAACACAAGACCTCTCGCAATGTCCTTTAGAAGTGGGCTGCATAATGACAGGTGTTCCTAATATTTTGGTGAAACATCAGTACTATCTTTGTGTCCATTATTGTAGATGGGACACACATAAGTGTCCCATCAATGTATCCATCCACTTGAAGATGATAACACAGGGTTTCCTACAGCACACAAATACAGTGTATTTATAGTGATGGGCTGCAGGTGGGCGGGTTTGCATAAATGGCCACGACGCTTCCGCTTTATGGACACGGTGAGTGATTCAAAAAGTGAGCAAAAAACATGAAAAGCAGTTGGTTTAGAAATACAAATGAACTCCCTTCTGTTGTATTATTTAATGTCACAAACAAGATTTTAGATGCTTTTAGATAGTGTAGGGCCCATAACAGGACGCGCTGCTTGTGGAGAACAGTAACACGTGCTTTCATGTCAGTCCGAAAAGGTGTCCAGTAAGACCAGAAAAAGTCACACTGTGTTGCTAGTTACTTTTTTGAAGAGTCTCATTATTTTTTAAATATAGTGTAGCATGCTGGCAAAGAATATCATGGATTACCCAGTGGGTGTACCAAATGTAGGCGTTTATTTTGTAGATTAAGTTCTATGTACGATCTGACTGGTGCAGTAAATAAGGTTGATCATGTATTAAATATGTGGTAATTTTCTGTAGTTATTGTTATTCGTTCTATGAGTGAGGTGGGTGACCTCTTGCTCTTTTGAGCATAAATGCATATTTGCTAAGCTGTTAGCTGCAAATGAAAAGTACTTCCTGAAGCCATCCTATTTCTATCTCAGCACTCAAGTACTGAGCTCAAGTTGGCAACACCAATCACTTCTGCTGTGTAAATTTATTTTCTGGCAGAAATGAGATGTGCAAAGTACTGCTATCCTCACTAGTGTCACGATGCATCATTAAACCTGTTATAATAAATACTTACTATGCATGTACGTACCAGTGACACTGCATTGCTTCAGCCTCTGCAGCAGTGACTTATACTTTTCCCTCAGGGGAACTCTGACAGACTCCTCCTCCTCTGGAAAGGCCAGTACCAGCGTGTCTGCCACCTAAGGAAGAAAAACAACTAAATATAATTTTGTTGTTGTTGTTGAGGGAAGAGAGAGAAACCATCATTTAACCAGAGCAAGAGGTGGCAGTTCAGACAAGAGGCTGAGCATGAGGTCCTGGAGGATTTCTTCTGCATTCAGGAAGTGAGAAAAGGGCAAATAACGATGGGCCCAGGAAAGAGCGTCCACACAAGTTGATAGGATCTCCGAATCAGCCTAAAAGACACATAAGTCAATATGTAATCAGGAAACATACATGTGAATACATGGAGACCACAGGGTATTTTCCAGTTTTTTGACTAAATTACATTTGCGACGCCCCGTATGAGTTGTGGTCAAAATGCTTTGGAGGTTAGCATGCATGTAATACAGACATCCTCAAAATGTTATAATCATATAAATATACCAAAGACATGTTGCATTTTAAATTTATGTTTTTTTATGTTGTGGTTAAGTGTTAAAGTTTATTATGACATTTTTGCAGAGCTGATCTAATTTATTTCTGGAAAAAGTAGGGAAATCTCTCAACTACATGTTCCTTTAAACCACCTTGTGGATACAGTCAACCTGCAGTACCTGAGATTCATTCATTCATTCATTCATTTTTTTGCCGCTTCTCCTCATTAGGGTCACGGGTATGCTGGAGCCTATCCCAGCTGGCTTTGGGCAAGAGGCGGGGTACACCCTGGACTGGTCGCCAGTCAATCGCAGGGCACATATAGACAAACAAAGACATACAAACATTCACACTCACATTCATACCTATGGACAATTTAGAGTCGCCAATTAACCTAACATGCATGTTTTTGGAATGTGGGAGGAAACCGGAGTACGGGGAGGCATGGGGAGAACATGCAAACTCCACACAGAGATGCCCAACGGAGATTCGAACCCTGAACCTCCTGACTGTGAGGCCAATAAGCTACCTGAGATGTTTTTTTTAATGGAAGTAAGTCAATTACAATAAATTTACAGAAAATTATTTATACTGGAGAGCAATGGGAAAGAAGGGCAAAACACAAGCGTTTCCTGGGAAAATGGGAGTGTTGACAGGTATCATTACAGTAATGGTCAATGACTTACGAACAATTTGTTGCAGAAACACATGGCAGCCATGTTTTTCAACCAATTTTGCTCAGGTTTTACAGACATGTACATGTCAGTCCCCTAAAGGTGTGTACCAGATTTCACGGTGATTTAGCCACACTAATGTTACAGTGGGTGCTTTGTGGTGAGATTTATCAAGTCTTTCCCACTTATGTGGTCAAACTTTTGGGTTTAAAAAATGTTGCCACCATGTGGTGTATTTGTCAGAAAAATAATAGCCCAGGTAACACAGTAAGGGTGCATAATTTGACAAATTGTCACCTCCTTTTGTGTGCAACGGTTCAGGAGTGGAAAAGTGACACCATGTGACAAGATAACACGCACGATCCAACACTTACCTGTTGCATTCTGGCAGCCTGATACTTCCTGCAGGCAATAGAAAGCTGATCCCTCACATGAAGCATCCAGCATAAACCACACAGCTCCCTGAAACAGACTTCAACAGGGTGATGTCAGTATCTTATGAGAGAAACGAGATAAGAATTCGGTACAAGATAATCATCTTACTAATAGTTTGAATGGCATCCTCGTCCAGGTTTTTGTTGTTTGGGAGTCGTTTGAAGAATCCTCCATGGCTGACAAACTTTCTCAAGGCTTCTGGGAGAGCCTTTTCCTCTTCAACAGCAGATGGGTAACAGTACCTTGTCTTGATCTAAATAATGGTAACAAAAGCACAACACCTTTGGAAGATGTGAAGATACAATATTTGGAGAGTACAGTACAGTACCTTGAAGAGTAGGTGCCTGGCACGACGTAGATGACTAATATACCACTGAGCAGCAGGATGACAACAATGTGCAGACCTGAGGAGTAATAGCATCCTTTGGAGAACTCCAGACACTTTGTGGCGTGTTGTAACCTCTGCAAGCTGCACCACCGTTCCAACTGGATCCTGGAAATTGTAAGCAATCAGAAAATACATAAACTAATAGTAATATTTTTGATAATGTACCTGTGTGTTGGGGGAAGGCTGAGGACAATAAAGAGGTGGGGACGGCAAATACAGTTCATTGTGCACCAATGCAGGCAGGCCTGAGCACAAGTCCTTGGCTGAGTCCAATAAGGAGGTCAAGGGTGAAGACAACACATTCACATCAGCCATGACAGATGCCTTCAGGATCTCTTGGATGGACACCTGTAACACGTCCAAGTCTTCTCCTTCCAAAGGGTCTAGACAAAGGTTGAGACAAGATGCTGGTGGATGACAGAGCTCATTGTCATATTTTATACATATGTCTAATAACAAACCTATAAAGCTGCTGTCTGTGATACCCCTGTGCTCTAGAGTGTTATTGTTAAGAAGACATTGCAACTCTGCCTGAAAGATACTTTGAGGGAGTAAAGCTTTCGGAAGGTAAAGCTCCTTTCTGTTAATCCTGTTTAAAAAATAAAAAAAAACAACTTTCAGATACAGAGACAAGAACCTGAATTCATTCATTTGCTCATGCACTGACCGTGTAAAGTCCATGTGGTATGTACAGAAATTACTGTAAGCTAGACTAACAGAGGCCGCCGTCTTCCAGTCCCCAAGATTGTATGCCAGCCATGCAGTCTCTGGGAGGAGACCCCCAAGAAGGAGCAAGTCTACGGCATAGTCCACGGTCCATTTCTCTGACAAGTGCTGATGCCGAACTGCTTGAGCCACCTCCTCCTGGCTGAGTGGCACCTGACGTCCAACATTTGAGGCTGGCCCAAAAAAGACAAACAAATGTCAAAATCAATTGAAGAAAAAGGCTTGTGAGGCGCCAGAAGACTTCAATGAAGGAACAGCAGCTTGAGAAAAAATATATTTTTGTCACACCTGCTAGATAATTTCAGTTACGTTCAAGGCAAAATGAACTGATGATGTGCCTCACTGATCATCGATTCTCAAAAGGTGGCATAGGACACCGAAGATTTTGTTAAATAAAAAGAATGTAATGCCAACACAAACCTGATTTTTTCCCCACAACTCCATACATAAATCTCCATACACAATAGTGGTATTAAAAAAAATCTCTGTCAACATCAAAAACACATTCACCAGAATTTTGGCCAATCAGAAGTCTGAAAAAGCAATCACAGCTGACCTGGTCATGCATTATAACATGTATGTTCAGTAATAAAAGTCATGTATTACATGCACTATGATGTTTACATTAACTTTAACATCAGCACATATTTACACGGAGCCCAGGAAACCACATAAATGTTTTTTTATTCGCCCATGTGTGTTATAAGGTGCACACACGCTCATCAAAGATTTTGAAAATTAGAATTGTCCAAAAGTCCTACATTTGGATGAGAGGTCAAAATGCAGAGAAAAACATGCGTTTTTAAAATAAAGGTATTATTAAAGCAAAATAAATTCATATATATTATATAAATAATATAAACATACTTTATATGTGTGGATGTGAATTAGAAATATATATAAGCAAAATATATATATAAAAATAAATCCAAGATTAACAAATTGAATTCAAATATAATTTTTGGAAGCAAAATTGTGATGGCAAGTGGAGGTAACAGAACCACTGCACTAGATTATGTTCGACACGTACCATGAGGTAGATGTAGCGGAGGCAGGATGGCCACATTGTGCGGAGGCAAGATTTTGAGCGGATGGTTAGTGAAATAGCTGGCCATGAATCTTGCCAGAGCATAAATCACTGCGCAGGCAACGTCATCGTGGAGGTTCGTCGGGAGAAGCGGGTCGTCTGCAGAGCACAGAGTTAGATGACTATTGACATGAGACCTAAACAAAGCACAATGTTTTTTTATTAACTAACACATCGTGCAAGCTGCGTCTCTACTGTAATGTCCAGCACTGTGCAGCACCAAGTGGGCCATGTGTTCTCCCAACTCCATAGCTTCTCTCAGGCGGTACTGGGCCAACAGGCTGTAGAGAAGAGCCAGACAAAGCCTAGTCTCTTGGAAGATACTACGATGAGAACCTAGGAAAGAGGCACAAATTGTCATTTTTATTAGACAATACGTTTGACGAAGTAAAACAATAAATTGACATACTTTTTTCACTTTGTTCCCAAATTTGTGTACGCCATGTCTCAGCACTATTTTGGTACAAGCCACAGAGGAATAGCTGTTCTCCTGATGAGACAATCCTTGATATTTAGTTACACATTTCGAATATCAGCCAATGTATGGATGGATAAACAATAAATATATGGATTTTTATACCTGTGTAATTCAGCAGTGCAGGACCCTCATCAAGTCGTTCTCCGGTAGCTTGCAGAGCAGTTTGGATCTCAGACATGATTACAGAGAGCTGCTCCTTTTTCTCATCCCAGCCATCGCCATCTTGCATCTCCTCTAGGTATTGCTGAGTGACCTTATATACCCACTGCCACACTCCAACCAGCCTGTAAGAAAGAGAGATCGCATCAGTGTTTAACATTTTTGAAAAATAATCTTGACAGTTTGAGGGGTGTTGTTCTATTCTTATAATGAAAAGCCAAACCTGCTGGATGGTCTCTGGGGTATGGGCAGACCCTGATGTACAACTCCACATTCATCTTCCCTGTCATCCTGTAGTAAAGGCACGTGGTAGACATCTAAGGATTCAAATTGAGGGTCCTTCTTTGCTGACCACACACTTCTTTGCTGCAAGCTGTAGGCACGGTCAAGGGAATCAGAGACCAGATTTAGAATAAGCACAGCTCCCCTAAGACTGTCTAACCGATCTGTTGGATAGGCCTCACTTTGTGGGCCCAGCAGCAGGTGTACCAGCTGCTTGCTTAGCTCGACCACCAGTCCCAGGCAGTGAGGCCCGCTTGAGTGATCCCATGGAAGAAATGATAAAAGTGTTTTGAGTAGCTGCAGGAGCCAAGAAGAGCCCAATGAGCTACATTTCCCTGAGTGGACATCACCGCTTGGGATCAAATGGAGAAAAGCACTAAGTTGTGCTACCCGGTAGACAGCGTACTTCAGCAGCTGAGCTCGGTTTTCCACTGCGTTTCCTAGAGACATGCAGAGAGCCCAAGCCGTCAAAAGTCCGTTCTGGATCTTCACAAGTTCATGATGAAGGCGGTGTGTGGTCTCCTCAGAGTCTTCCTCGGGAATAGGGCTAGGCACAAGTTTAGAGTCAGTCTCTGAGTCCAGCGCGTGAAGTGTATCAAACATGGAGGCAAACTCCAGACGTCCACCATCCGCTGGCTGAGAGCCAGGAGGAGGTTCGTCTACGTCGGAATCATCCTCAAAGAAGGTCTGGAAGTTAAACACAATATTTAAAACAGAAGCCATGACATAATAACTCAGAATCTTCCTTTTGACACACCTGGACTTTTCCAAGAAGCTCTTTCGTACCACTAAAAACGCCCTGGTTCTGAAGAAAAAGAGGCAGAGAGGACTCTTGTGTGGCTACAGAAAGGACAGTCTCGGCAGCGTGAGGCACGCTAGTGGTGAATGATTTGCAGTCCTCAAAGCCATGGTCCAGATTGTGGTGCGATACAACCAACTCCAACCACATCTTCACGTAACTCTGGGAACAAAGATAAAACAATCACATCAGCACTAGCACTGGAGAACAGTTTTAAGGTCCACTGTAATGCACAATGTATTTTCTAACTACATTTTAACAGTGACATATTTTCCTAAAGCCTGTTTATGGCCGTCAGATATGAAAGAAATCTCTCTCTCTCTATCTCTCACTTATTTGTTCCACTTTTGAGAGAAAATATTTTCAAATGATTGCTTTTGATGTTGCAATTTTTCATGACAACAAAGAGTACAAACCTCCTTCCTCATGGGCATGATACCACCTCTAATCTGCCCTTAGCTAGATGAGCCCACCCTGTGTATATGGCCACCACATCATGGATTACAGTTTAAATATATTTTTTAAGCAGGCTTCACTACATATCTTAAAACAAAGCCTCAAACTATTCCACTTAACTGTCAGTCGGCTAGACATCGGAGCTGCAAAATGTATGTGTGTGTTTTCTTTTTCTTCAGCAAATAGGCTAACATAGCACAATATTGCTGTTAAAATGTCAGTGTAATGTTTGCACCATAGTTTACATAGTTGGACTAGTGTTTCTAACGTTTGTGTTCTCCTGTCCTGCTTCTTAATTTTACATTGTTGTACGTGATAAATGGCATCTATTATGTTGGACAACTGCAGAGATGCAGGGTAAATGTAGTCGCTTCTTAGAGCTCATTAGCATTAAGGCTACAGACACACAAAAAAACAGCGTGTTCCCAGAAAAGTTTACAAAAAATTCTTTAAACTGCCTAAATTCCGGCATCAGGACACAATTTTGACCAACACACAATTATGCTGCCTCCTCACACCTCTAAGTCTTATTTCAAATGTTTGAAAAATACAGCAGGTAAAATAAAGGTAAATGTTCATGTTCCCAGTTTAACACCTGTGATGTATCCAGAAGCTGGCTGGCCTTCTGAAGGTCCTTGCTGGTGTTATCTAACACAGCTTTCACTAACGTTGCAGGAGAAGGCCTGTTCAAGACCTTCAATACCGTGGCCATGTAGCCATCAGACACAATGCAGTACAGGAGGCGAGGATGCCAGGTCACGGAATATCGCTGCCTCATGACGTCTCGCGCTGACACGCTTGAGCTGGACAGATAGGCCTCTGCTCTTTCGGCCTCGGCCTGTGGCCTGTAGGGTGGAAAACAATGCGTTATTCATAAACATATTAGTAGGACTAGGATAGAGACCCTTGCAGAAAGTCTCCTAATAATTCTAAGGGCGTTGAATCAATTGCAGCTGGACTGTTCAAGTTGCCTTAGGAGATGTTTGGCCTCTAATCTGTGCTGGCTTTATCAGTTCATGCTCAAGTACGTAATATCTTTGTAAAGACAGAATGTTTGATGCTGTTTTGAACCTCCATAAATTGTACACAATCAAAAATAATGACCAACCTGTAAGTGACCAGCGGGTGCAGGGGGAGGAAGTGCGCGGGTCCAAAGTCAAGATTGCAACCAGTGCTTGTCAGAGAGAGTAGCCCGCCAAGGCGAGCCAGGATGAGAAGGGCGCCTCTCTTCAGAACACAGGCCAGAAAAAGGCCATCATGTGACCAGCTTAGACTGCCCACCCAGTATGACCTAAACAGGAGAAACAAACCTTCTAACTGCTGTGCACAATCAAACTAACTGAGATTGCGTGCAGTCCATACCTTATGTATTTAGAAGGAATCTCTTCAGATTTACACCCACATCCACCCAGGCTGCTTGATACGGAGACAAAGTTCTGTGTGCTCACAAATAGAACCTGTGTCCCCTGCAACCAAAACATATTTTATATAGGAAACTCAAATAAGACCAGTAAACAAGAGAATGATTAATTCTTACCTTGGGCTGCCGCTGGTTCAAAACTATAGCTAGCAGTTGTCCATCAGGAGAAAAGTCTGCCACCAGAGCCCCTCTGGACTTCACAGGTTGGCAGGTCGGGGTAAGATGCGACATGTGGTAGGTCTTGGTAGCCCATTGTATGCTGTATCCTATGGAACTACAACACAGAAATGTGTGGCTTTAGATCATGAAAAATCGACTTTTACATTTTTTTCTAAACCCATGTAGATATGCAAATAAGTCTTTATATTCACAAAAATACAGCCTGCATCTCAGCTTTGTGTTATCAATGGCAAAGTATTATAAGTATAAATATTTTCTTATTTCATAGCACATTTTCGGCTGGGTTTCTTTTTTCTTTTTGCAAATATGTAAACTTTTTGTTATGCCCAGAATATTTTGAATTCATTAGCATAATTTAATATATTTCCCAACCTATGTTTATAAAAATAAACACTTTCATTATTTATTTTGTTTTGCTATAATTTTTCTTAATAGTGACTGAATTTTATTCATTAAAAAAAACATTCACGGGAAGTAAATGGCCCACGGGTCGCACATTGGACACCCCTGCTTTAAATTATAACATGCTTATTCACCCCAAGTTCATGTTGTCATCCATCCACTGAATTTTGAGGTAAGTGATGACTAGCTTCTTCCCACATGTAAAAACAAACGCTGATAGGCAGATGTCACCCATAGACTGCAAGGAAAAAACATCCAAAGTAAGTACTATTATCTTTGGAAAGGCAGAATATTTGCTGTAACATTGGATGTCATTGAACTGAGCAGCTGTACCTAATGATCTGTTCTGTAGAGAAATGCCTAGAAGGACCATTGAAAACATTCAGAAACGAACCTGTGTCTTCAAAAAGATTGCACACTGGGATGTTTCTTTGTCTTTTATGGTGGGCAGAATGGTATCATGAAGTGGATGCATTTGAGCCCAATGTCCCATAATGGTGTCGCCAGGTACCGCCATCAAATCTCTGACGTCCAAACACTCCCATAGGAACAACTCCCCCAATGTGGAGACCACCAGGACACGCGTACCGTCATCTGACAACTGGACAGACAGCCGAGCAGCATTTCCTGCAAAAATGCAAGAATTAACTTTTCAAACTACAGAACAAACATATAATAATACAATATAATTTAAGAGGGAGAGGGAGTAGTTTTGTTTTATTTTAGCTTTATTGTATAATGCTATGGCTGGTGACCAGTCCAGGGTGTACCCCGCCTCTTACCCGAAGTCAGCTGGGTTAGGCTCCAACATACCCCCGTGACCCTGATGACGATAAGCGGCATAGAAAATAGATGGATGAATGGATGTATAATGCTAATGCTATATGTTTATGCTTGAACAGTTAAAAATGCTACTTACAACATTTCCTGTAGTGTTTATAAAGGTTTCACTCTGGACTCTCAAGGGGCATTTTACTTTAACACCAAAGTATACATTTTACGCCTACCTTTCATAAGATAAATTAATTCAGAAATATTTAGGATGTTTGATAATATGGGCAAACGTCAAACCCTTTATTAAAAATGCTGTAAATACTGTAGACCTGTGTGCTCCCAACATATTTCCCGGCACGCAAAGTATGACCCCATCAAACCGTGTTGTGAAGCGTGTAAACTAGCATGGCTGGCTGCAGTAACAAGCTTGTTCGCTCCGTGCCTGACTAACTTTGTTTCTGTGGTTTGGAATATTGATGTGTTAACTCCACAACAGGAGATATGTGATGTTACGCATACCGGTATCAGTATTGGTTGATATCAAAATCGGAAATTGAGAGTTGGACAATATTGGTAATTGGCAAAAAAAACAATATCTAACATCCATAGTTTGAAGGTCACCTATTATGCAACATTGACTTTCAATGATAAGTGTTTGTTTATCAACATTAAACGTGAAAAAAAAAACAATCATCTCCCTCACTTGTTTGCTGCACGGTTGGTTAAATGAAAAGGCACTTTGCAAACTCTGGGTTTTCAGAACATCATGACGGACAAATCTCCTTCTTCAGAGGAGGACAGTTTGGGGAAAAAAAGGCTTTGCTGCGCATCTTAAAATGAAGCCTGGAGCAATGTAGTCAGCCAGCAGCAGACATGGGAGCTGCAAGTTTTATCGTTTACCTTGAATAGCAGCAATCCACTGTGTAATTTCAGGGACAGCTACAGTCGTCTTCAGCAAGTCTTTATCCCTGTTCCATAAAAAGAGCTGTCCCGTTCCTAAAAGTCCACAAAACCACAAACCTGGAAAAAAAAACAAAAGGCAGTTTCATCACAGAAAAAGTAAACAAGCCACACATTGACGCCTGGTATCGCTACCATTATGCGATGGAGCCATTGTCACCACGCTGTTCAGCAAAGGATGGAGTTTCGGGGTCTTCTTCTTAGTGCGACCAGAGACCATGTTGATCTCGCTGATCCTTTTGTCATCGAACAGGAAGACAGACTCCTTCTCCTTGAGCATGACAGGATTTATTAACATTTTCATGGTATTGCTAATTGTTTATTTTTCCTACCTGTCCAAGCCAACAGAAGCGTGGCCATGGCTTCTTCCGTTTGATGCTGGAGCACAAAACTACCTCCAGCTTTAGCTCCATGTTGACAAGGAGGCACCATTCGTGTTCAGTGATGCTTTCAGGAAGGGTTCATGGACCTTGCCACGGCTTTGCATTCCTTCCTACGGCAGCTCATCTCCAGTTGTCAGGGGAAGTTGAAGGCCACCTGGAAACACAAAAAAGCATGCTGTGGAAGTTGTAAATGTTAGCATTAATGGGTTAACATGATTTAGTAGGACAACTAGCCGGTACAAACCCGGTAGAGGATGAAACGCTCTCTTCTCAACAATCATTGCTATCCTCATGTGAGCCTTTCGGAAGACTTCGTCGGTCTTGTCCACCTCTGTGCCGTGTATGAGAACAATTCCAAATCACATTTACCCCTATAACTCCTAATCTAATTTCGTTTTTCTGCCACTTTGTCGTTCCTGAAAACACTCACCCACACACAAAGCGGTTGTTAGCATTAGCCAACTAGCTAATTGTAGGCGCTAGTCATCGAAAGAAGCCCTGACTGGTTTGTTGGATTTACATGCTTTGCTTAGACGTCGCGTGACTTCACTGGCTAACGTACCGTTACAATAGCGTGTTTAACCGAGCTAAAGATGAAAAATGATTCGAAACTCCCTCCGTTTCGTAGGCAAAACATATTTCCCATGATTCTCGTGGAGGAAGCTTCCAGCCGTTGCCGTAGGAACATAAGGGCGTGGCCATAGTGACGTTTGCGGAAGTAGTACATTTTAAAACAAGTTCTGACAAATGTGTCTGCATATTTTAGTTGTATTAGAAATTGAGGATAAGCGGCTTTAAAAATGGATGGATGGATGAGCCGTATCTGTAATACAAATACATTTTAAGTGTAATATATATGAATATAACGTAATTACCTTGCAGCACAATAATAATAATAACAACTTACCCTGAAAGTAAATCGATTGAAAAGAATCCACCAAATTGTGATTGACGGAAGAAGTGTGCAACTTTGTTTCAAATTTTTATTTAGAAATTCGTGGCACAGGCAACCATCTTCCATTAGGTGGAGACATGTTACAGTGGATATGACATGTCTCCTTGCATGCATGGTGAGTATGTGTATATAGCAGTCAGTCTAACATGAACAGAGTAGAACTTTTTTGTTAATATGTCATGCCTCTTGTGCAGTTTATTTACTGCGTGCTATATATCAATACAAAATGTTATCTTATTAGGGAGTTGTGTGTTGTCATTGCATATATTATAACTGTGCGCACGCCTTTTTATTAGGATGCTTCATTTGCCTGCCATGTACAGCTGGAGCTCTGAATAACTGTCACATCCAGGTTCACTCAGGTCCGAGTAGGACAAAGAGGGAGACATGTGGACATGATAACATTAAAAATAGCTAATGTTAGTATATGAAATCAGGGTTCATCTGCATCCTTTTGTTACATGCACTCAGTTGCATCTTGCTACCACTGCAGCCTCTATCTAAACGTAATGTAATGATAAAGTGTAAAGCTGCGCAACAACATGTAATTAAGTGGAGAACAATCGCCAATCTTCACTATTCAACATCGGGACATCAGTTGGCATGGTAACCTCGTTTGCCATCTGCAGGTCTATTCATACTCCAGTGACACTTGGGGAGCTGTCAAGACACAATTTAATAATCTTACATCACAGTGGGTCAGAGTATGTGTGTCACATGCTGTGCACTTGATTGTCTCTCTTGCACCTCTGAAAGCATGCAATTATCACATGGTGGAAATACTGCAAGAGAATTTAATGAATACAAGAATAAGTGTGTGAATGATACAGTGTCACATAAAGTTACACTTTATGTCTATTTGCTTTACAGACTAAAATGTTTTACCTTGATTTTTTGTCACTGCCCAGAGGTTGCCAGGCAACCACAGGACCTTCCAGGGAGTCACCATGCCCTGGCTTAGAAATTGGCCCATGCATAACATTCTTGTTTGCCTTCTTGTTGAGGGGATAAATGAGAAAATCAATACCTCTCTTGTACCTGTTGTTTGAGGACACAGCCAGCAGGCAGGCAGGCAGGTAGCAGGCAAGCGTGTGGTCATACAGGTTTATTTCCTAAACAAACATCATCTCCATCCATTATTAATGCTTTAGTTGTGTGCATGTCAGGTGTGCAGCAACACAGCTAAATGAAACCCAGCCATGATTCCTTTCTGTTTTGACAGAAAGGAATAGGAGTAGAAATAAGTAGAATTTGTTTAATCCTACCACTTCTCCTTGTCGAAGCAATGGCTGATGGACTTGTGCTGTATTTATTTATGTTCCCATTTTCTATCATGGAGAAAATAAATAAATATTGCAATCATAAATAAATTGCTTATTCGGTAATAGTAAATACTAGTGGTATTACGAGACGCTCAGTTCACAAGATGAGATAGTACACGAAATGGGGCCTATGTGAACATGATGAGACGGGATTTTAACATTACTTTGAAGAAAGATACAATTAAAAATGTTAAAAATAAATATAATATAATATATATATATAATATAAAATATAAAAACACTGCAATCTACTAATTTAATTTACACTCTGCTGGACTCTGTGTGTATGCTACCGACCTCTGTCACCCACCGAGACAGACAGACTGTATGACTGACAAAAGGTCTCACACCATTCATGCCGTTGTTCTGCCAAGGTGCTGAAATCAGTGCACAGAGTGAACTCTCTTCATGCTTGTTTGGAGGCGGGAGACAAAGAAAACAAACACGCATGCACATGGCAATATATTATGGCCGCCAACCTATCGAGTTAATTTTCCTTTATTGTGTGAATAATTATTTATTAATTATAGTCCCAGGCCTAGTGCCCACGAGACATTTTATTTAATCGTGTCATGTTTTTATCTTGAAAGATCTTGTGACACAAGCTCTTGTGACACCCTTAGTAAATACTGACAGAATACAAGTATGTATGACCAATAATAGTATATATTGATATATTAATAATGTAATCTGTACTTAAAAAAATGTAAAAATAGTATATTTATCACGGGTTCTGTCCTTATTCATTATACAATGTTTCTGTCAGATTAACACCTGTATCTACCCTTCTAAATCGACCGTTTTAATATTGTTTCCCTTTAAAAATATATAAACATGGGTTAAGTTCAACAAAAGAAGTTTCTCCTTTTCATGTTCATGTTTTGCCTCTTTATTTTACCGGGTCAAGAATGTTTGAAATAAACTAAACCACTACCATAACAATTTTGCATTTTGTGATTGAAGGCCTACTACTTCCCCTTTAAGTGATTCCGCGAAACTGCAACGTGCTTCCTCCGACAGAATTGACGTCATTACAAAACCCCGCCTTTGCTCTCACCCGATTGGCTGAATCCGTGGGACTATCCGAAGAGGCAGCCCTTGATTGATTGGTTCCGGCGCCGGTTTCATCAGCAGCGTACTGGACGATCATTTCTCCCAACGGACTTCCCTCGGAGTGGGTCGCAGCACCACCTCGGCTAGGAAGCTGCAACAAGATACTGAAACAAAAAATAAACGTGACGATTATGTTGAGGAGTTAAATGGAGTTGGTAGCCAAACGCTTCCTGGTGCATATCGCGGAATCTACGTCTAGATTGCCTTGGAGGAGGAATATACTGCTACACAACCAAAGATAAACCAGCCGTATGAGAAGAGACAACTCTGTAAGTACCTTGGGGGGAAAAGGTGGCACGTATTTTCATTTATTAGTAGCGTATCTATTCAAACTTTCATATCAGGCTTGAGAAGATGCGTTCAAATCAGCTGAGGGGTAAAATAAAGCTCACGTCTGTTTTTAATTAGAGCTGTCTTATTTACATGAATGATCATAAATTAGAGGCTCCAAATAAAAAGCTCACATTTCTTATTCTAATGTGACACGGATGATTTGCATAACAAACTGGATCTAAATAGGGAGGGGAGGGGAGGGGGGCAGAGTAGTTCCCTACAGTGCATGTCTGCTCCATGTGTGTGTGTGAGGAGGATGGATGGTGCCTTTGTGCTCTCATGAAAGGCGCCTCATGTGTCAGCAGCATCTCCGTGGATCCGAGAAGCACTTTGAAGTATTTTATCACGGGTCATTCGGCACCCCACTCTGTCTCTCTCTCCTTTCCACGTCCATTGTGTGCAGGCCGGAAGTGGGATGATAGCAGCTCTGCAAGGACGGGTGCACAGTGATAGCCTCCAGCACAACAAGCAAAGGGCTTGAAAAGATGATTATTATTATTGGCCAGGTGTGAAATTCTATCCTGTCTGTGCCTTGGCCTTTATTATTATCAGCAGGGGTGGGGGGTGTCACAGCCTCTGAGGGAAGAAAAGGCAAACAGAACTGCAATTTGGTGGGATTAGAGGGCTATTTTGTAATGTGCTCATCTTGTAGCTGTTTTTTTTTCTTTCCCATTGTTCCCCCCTTCAAAAGAAGTCAAATTGCAAATCATTTTACATGCGCTGAAACCCAACACTGAAATTGAAGCCTGCACTAATCATTCTTGCCCAGTGCAGTGATTCTCAACCACTGCCCCGCGACACATTGAGAGCGCATAAGGTTTGTCGAGAAATGATCAAATTCCACATAACTGGTTCAAAAGTACAAATTATGTGGTCTTTGTTCATCTAGCCATGTATGGGAGTGTCATATTTTAGTGACAGGCGGAACAATGACATGCTCTTCCACTGGATGCAGCAAAGTGCATAATAACCCGTAGATGTAGATATGTTTTAAAACATTTTTGGTTGGGAAACACAGGCCTAGTGGAAATGCAAATATCTACATTTTAAAAACTGGAATAGTAAGGCTTTTGCTATTGTATTTTCATTCGCTTTTATTTGGACTTTTTTACTCCGTGTCCTGTGCTGCTATTGCTATCACTGTATTCTATACTGCATACTGTGTTGCTGCTATTGGAACCAATACTTCCCAGAGGGCACACCCCCAAGGGATCAACAAAGTTTTATCTAATCTAATGCAGTCTACGCTAAAAGTGTGTTTTCCCCTAAGATATTACACATACTGTATTTAGCATGACCTACTAGACTAGTAGCCTAAGTTTCCTAAACTATCTGCCCAATACCTTAAGATAGTTAATTTGTTTGGCTTTCCAAACAGTTTTTCTATTAAGAACGGTTGGAAATGTAAAAAAATCCATTCCAAGATGAAACTGTGGCCATCATAACCTATTTATTAACTTAACTGTGCAGGCAATGTTTTAAGTAATATCGGAACATTTGTAATGGCCAAATACATGTGAAAAGAAGATTGAAACATTCTATTAACTTTAATGACTATTGAGGTGGGCACAATTTCAACGTGAACTGTCGTAGCGTGAGTGTAAAAAACAGTTTACCACTAAGTTTAATGTTAACTCAATATTGCACATTTGCTTTCTCCTACAAGACTGTATTACACACACTGTATACTGTATTAGCTTTATCGGGTATCCTTGAAGCCATGGTTTCTCAAACTTTCTCCCCTCAGCACCCACATTAGCTAAAGGTCATGGTTTGTTTGCCCTTTTAAGCAGTTTTTCCCCATGAGAATGAATGGAAATAGAAAGAATCAGTTCCGGGGTGTAACTGTGGCCATTATGAACTATGTATTAACTGCATACTGTAGGTGATGTTTCAGCTAACCTTCTGACATTCGTAACTGAATCTAAGTGTAAAAATAAGTTAACCACTAATAATAACCCGTTACAACTATAAAGCGCACTTGAAACATTCTTGTAAAGAATCTGAGTAATGCTAATGATGAGCCCTGAAATCATCAAATTAACTGTATTTATGGATTCATTTCACTCATCTTCAAGTCCTGACAGACTTAACAGCAGAACACACAAATAATATTTCCTCAAACTGTAATGGCAGGAGGTGTTTCATCCACTTCATTCAACCCCACACCCAGAAATACGCATACATGTCAGTAAACTGCGGAAGACAGCCAGTGTGGGTGAAATATGAAGAGCAGGAGCTCAGGTGTCCTGTGGGGCTTCCCTCTTCATCTCCCATCACAGCCCAGCAGTAATTCCAGCCTGTGTGAGTGCAGAGGATTTGTCATTCAGCTGCCTGCTTCCTTTTTTTGCTCTCTTATGAGCCCAAAAAAGCCAGCGTTGATTTATTGTGAAGTTTCCTCCGGCTCGCTTCAAGCCAAAGAACTGTGAGCAACTGTGAGCTACTAGTCTCATGGCGCAACTAGTCCAAAGCCCGGTAAGACATTTTAGCCGGGCACACAGAGACTTTGGAGTAATGCCCGTGGCTTGGTTGCTTAGCGATTTTCCCTCATTTGCCCTTTTGCAATCACCTTTTAGCTGCTGGAGACATTCATTCATTCAATTTCTATGCCGCTTATCCTCATTAGGGTCGCTGGAGCCTATCCCAGCTGGCTTTGGGCAAGAGGCGGGGTACACCCTGGACTGGTCGCCAGTCAATCACCTGGCACATATAAACAAACAAACATTCACACTCACATTCATACCTATGGACAATTTAGGGTCGCCAATTAACCTAACATGCATGTTTTTGGAATGTGGGAGGAAACCGGAGTACCCGGAGAAAACCCACACACGCACGGGGAGAACATGCAAATTCTACACAGATGCCCAACGGAGTTTCAAACCCAGAACCTCCTGACTGTGAGGCCAATGTGCTACCCCTGCTAGAGACATGTCATGTGCAATTACAGGCAGCCTGCCATCTTTTGAAATCTGTCTAATTAGTCCTTTCTCTCCAATTGGATGACAGGGCAGCCAAACAGGGGTTAAGGGTGGGAGGTTAAGGACTGGGGCCCCTGCGGGTCATCGCGGAGGGGGCCAGGACTGCCAGGCTTATTTAAAGTTTGGCTAATCTTTATTTTGTCTGTGCGGTGGTGCCCTGCCATTACTTCAAATTAATAACCCAGGCTGTCAAATTACAGTTAATGCATCTCTATTGGTTCTAAATAGAGAGGCGCCGGCTACAGGACTCCCACAGTTTGTGGCCTATTTTGTTCTTCCTCTTTTGAGAGGTTATCATAAGGTTATGGCCATGCAGGGAGCATTTTTTGGCTGCTAAGACGCTAAGATTTTAATTCATCTGTGATCTTTACACACATGCACACACAGACACACAACAAAATCAAATTAGGAGATGTTATCTGTCTGTTAAACATTTTCACCATCTGTTAGTCTTTTGAAGTGAAGGCATTTTGTAAAGGTTGGACAGCACGGACATCGTCCTTCCAGATAGCGCACCGGGACACGGATAAGATAAGACCCCATGCCGTGTGTTTTTTTTACCTCGGATTTGCTGGCATTCAAGGTTGTCCACAACTTGCAAACTCCACTTAATTGCTCCATTTTTTGGATAAGAATTACATTTCCACTCCACCCACCCCCACCTGAAAAAGATCATTGTCTTTTAGGAGTGCAAACGATCACCTTCTGTTCCAGAAACTATTCAACTATTGAATACAACGCCAGACAAATCCCGTCTACATCAGGGCTGCCAACATTTGGTGTTTGCAATCCAGTGCACCCTTGCACGTACCCAGCTGCCCCCACTGCCAGCTTGCCAATTGGATCATTTTGTCATAAAATAAAGTCATAAAGTCAAGTTTAATGTGAGTGAAAGATCCTCTATGTGACAGGAAGGCTCTGCTTTTTCAAGACCTACTTGAAAAGATGAGTCAAAAATCCTTTATATCAGTGATTCTCAGCCGGTAGGTTGCGGCCATGCAGTCAGGTGTTTTATTAATACTCCTGTAGGTGGTGACAACACCTATGTGCAGTGCAGTGCTATTTGAAACCCACTGTCCTAGAAGAAGACCAAGAACGTAGTCCACAACCATTAAAATGTGTCAGTCCTGTCTCTTATTAAGCCTAAAAAGTACTATCTGCTTATTAATAAGGATTATCGATATGAGTAATTATGACATCATACTGATAAATCTTACAGCGTAAAGCAAAATCTAATCAAGCAAATCAAGCGCTCCTCTTACTTATCAGTGAGACGCAGGAAGATATAATGGTAGGCTTGAAAAAACAAAAATCCCGCATCCATACTTACAAGCTTTTTAAGTGGAATAAACACCTTCTATTTTCTATTTAAATTGTTTGGTGGTGTCACATAAAATCCCTCATTTTAATTGCTAGTGTCTAATTTACCTTAAAGTGTAATAACTCATTTGCTTGTTGGCAAACCAGTTGAAAACCACTTGAGTGTTTTTATTGTGTTTACGGATCTACCCCCAAAGAACACCCCCCTGAGATGCAAAGATTCTCTATTAGACAAGTTTTTAGGAATGTCCGGAAAAGAACGTTTGCTAGTAAGTGTTGAAATGGACTTGCGGGTGTAATGTTAATCGCGATCTACTAGTTCAGTGGTTGCCAAACGTTTTTTGCAGCGCCCTCCTTTTGATAAAAAAGAGATCAAATGATTTTCAGCACCCCCCGCCCTACACTACACTACAATAATAAAACACTAAATACAAGATTTAAATGACTCAAAGCCAAAGCCCTAGCAACACTGCCTAGTTATTACTTCACCTTCAGAGGATCAGCAGCCAGGCAGTTAATAGAGATGGTTGATCAACAACCTCCTGTCATGTCAGTCAAATGTTTACGTGCCAGGTTTGTAATTCATTTATGGAAATGCGTACGTGACCATGGAATGGCCGTAGCACGGAACGCTGTAAACCAAAGACCACCTGTATGACTTTGACCTTGCTTTGTGAGCCTTTGCTTTACTCGTAGTGAAGGATGCTGCATATTTTTGTTCATGTTCTTCTCATTCTCCTCGCAATTGTCCACCGTTGTTTTCAGTTGGCTGCATGGTATCTCTGAAGAATTCAGCAGGGAATGTTTCCCAGCTTTTTTGCGCTGCATGATGTCCATCCCACTGACAGCTGTAGACGTCTGTTGGCCAGGCGTCGTATATACATACATTTGTGTGCTTGAATAGCAAATGATCAGGCCTGGGGTGTTCTTGCAGCAGGTTGCTCCAGCTTGGTGGATTATCCTGCATGTGAACCTCCAGGGTGTACTCACACAAGGCCGTCCGTACTGTGCTGAACTTGGGCACGATTCTACCTTCTTCTCGTGGCCCCCACTGGCCAGCGCTCACTGAGCATTACATTACTTGGCCCATCACTTCTTTTCCGCTGTATTGCTGTAGGTTCTCTGATTTATACAGTAGTAGACTGTTTTTAGTCTTATTTGAAGTGGTTTTGATTCTTTTGTACAAGGTTGCCGCTGTCATTAATTACTTGCAACATTGCATTCATTCAATGGCATCTCTAAAAATGTGTAAGGTTTCCACTGTCATTAATTTTCACGAGAAGAGCACAGTCTTTACTACGCACATGAACGGCGTCGCGGGTGAGAGAACGTGCTGTGGGTTTCGCTTGTGGATCATTTTGAGTCTTTGTATGTTATTTATATTATGAATTGTGTCTATTATCAGTAGGAATCTGCGTTGAGCGGTCGCTTTACAGTCGCTCTACGACTCCACTACGTTGTGCGCGGTCATGTTCTCAAAATCACTTCTTCCAATCGTGACGCGTGCGGGCGTGATTCAGTGCGCGCACAACAGCCAAATGTTCCGTGCTCTAGGTGTGAAGTGGGCCCAGGCACGGTACAGTTGGCCCAATGCGAATACACCCCCTTTTCCCCCCCAGTTTCTTTGACAGAATACAGAGAAGTGTGGGGTTCTTCTATAGAGTGCTGATAGCAATTATGCAAACTATTATAGAATTTAAGCAGGCCAGCTCTTATCGGCTAATCCAGAAGTAATAGATTCTATTTAAAATGTATGAGGGGGGTGTTTAATGATGAATCCAGCAGCTGCACTGCGATTCTATTTCTATTTCGGTCAGTGTGTCAAACTGCTATTAAAACAGCATCCTGCACGCTGCATAATATGCAATTCATGCCACAATAAGAGGCTGTTATTCATTGACCACGCCTGCCGCCATCAATCATGGCGCCTTTTGTCAATCGTTTACTTCCACCTAAATTAACCTCTTTTTTTTTTGCCTGCAAATCTGCTCTTCTGCACTTCCTGAGTAGAACATTAGCATAGCCCTCACATGCTAATCCAGCCAGCGTGTGAATAGACTGCTCATATTAAAGACTTTTTTTAGAATTTATCTAATCATTAACCGGGGCTCAGAAAAAGAGCAATACATAGGAAGGATTGCAATTAGCCGCCATATTCGCTGTGACCCTGGAAGTCGCAAGTGACCTCTGGAGGGTCAGGCATAATTTGCCCAGCTTTCTGCATAATTTACTGGAGATGTTTTGAAATTTCTCACACACTCAACAAAACAGCCCACTCTTCAAGAACCAGAAGGCAGCTTGCAAGCTAAGACATAGATAGACAAAATACTGTAAAATGCAACATTCTACAATGTTTTTTTTAATGTTTTAACTTGAATGTGAATGTTTTGTTTTCCTTTTTGCCACAATGGAACCATTAACGTCATCCCAAGATCCAAAAATGGTCCAGTCTGGTCATGTTTCATTTTAAAATTATTCATTCATTCATTCATTTTTTATACCACTTATCCTCATTAGGGTCGTGGGTATGCTGGAGCCTATCCCAGCTGACTTTGGGCAGGAGGCGGGGTACACCCTGGACTGGTCACCAGTCAACAACCAGTCACACTCACATTCATACATATGGACAATTTAGAGTCGTCAATTAACCTAACATGCATGTTTTTGAAATTAGTGTCATTAAATCGTAGTTGTTTATGTTGTAATTACAAGATATTCTGCCCAGTTATCGCCAGAGCACATGCTGCTTATTGCAGAAACTGCCAACCCCGCTATCCTAGTGATCGCAGCAAAAAGCAATTACAGATTGTCATCCGTTTAAAGCAGCTTTCTTTTTGCCAACTGGAGGCAGTTTGACGCCACATTAATAGCTGCCAGGTGTATTTCTGTCATCAAAATTTAGTTAACATTTAAAGCCATTAAAAGCCCCCCTCCCTCCCCTCCTGACCTCGTTATCATCCTACAAGAGCGCCATCTCCTAATCCGCACAAGAAAGATAGGAAAATCAAAACGATTGCCAAAACATCCTTATCAGAACACTGTGGGGGGGACGGCAGATGGACGGCAAAGCAACGTCGGGCCTTTATCGCCTCAGTGAGCCTTCTCCTGGGCCTCATTGTGTCGCTTATCCCTGAAACGGATGTCACGGGAGAGGGATGAAGATTACGGCGCCTGTGCACCTTAAACTTTGTGGTCTTTTTCTCGCTTTTATGTGTGACAGAAGGAAGAAAGACTTGGCTAACCTCGCAAATGGTGGAGCTGGAAGACGCCTGACATCTGCAGTCCGACCTCTGGCATCATGCGTCTCGCAAAGATTATGTACTGATTGAAGAGGGCGCTCCAAAACCTAAACCAGGGGTGCTCACACTTTTTCAGCCCGTGAGCTACTTTTAAAATGACCAAGTCCCTTACTTTAAACATAGAGCATGTATTTGTATACAGTATATAAATATATATTTGTAAATATGAGTATTTATGTACATTGTACACGTATATTAGGGGTGCACAATTTTTCACCATGCTTGTAATACAAGAAATGATTATCCAAAAGACAATACAGCCGAAGTCAAGCAACATTTAAAACTTTTCAGCAATGGGCACATTTTCCGATTAATGATGAAATAACAGTTTCACAAACAAACGTGTAGAAAACACGCATTTCTAAAGCGGACTTCAGGACATGAAGCAGAGCCATCAAACAACTTTTTGTCTAGCCGCTACAAGTGAACAACAAGACACCTGAAACTGGACCGCAAAATATACATGTACTGAACGTGAAGTGGGGAAGCCGATGTGTTGACTTTGCAACAAAGTCAACAACACTGTTTTGAAGGAATGTAACCGTCACTTTCAACAACTTCGCCTCGGTTTGGATACACGGACACAGAAGTTCAACTTTGAGACTGCTACTGAAGCCGGAACTGCTGGCCAAATTAAAAACTAATAGTTTATTTAATGCACTTATATTTGTACTAGAAATATTGCTCTGGTTATTTTTGTTTTCATTAACATGAAATACAAATGCACCTTGTTTGTCTTACTTTTGCTGGCCTACCTTGATTTTAAGCACAGAGTTCAATGTTTGTGCAATTGTCTGTTTTAAAGTTACGGTATAAAAAATAAAAACATTACTGATGTCAAGTGAGCATAATGGGTCCTTACATTTATCAAACTGTGTTCGCCTACATCGTGTAGTTGTGTATCGTTACTGTAACAGGAAGAAAGCCCACTGACCCTATTACAGTCGGAAGGACTCACACTAACTGCCATTTCTAATGCAGATGCACGTTCTTTTTCCCAGCCAGTCCGTACCACTTCATACTCTTGACTGTATTTTTTGGTGCAGGATTCTGGAACTTCAAACAAGGGGGCTGGGTACACCTTGGACTGGTCGCCAGTCAATCGCAAGGCACACCAACCATTAATGCTCACATTCACACCTCCGGACCATTTAGAGTTTTCAAATGAAATGCATGCTTTTGGACTCTGAAGCCCACGGAGTAAACCAGACAGAGACACACACAAACACACAAATCAAAATGCAGACCCACAACCATCAAGCTATGGGACAATCAGCTCTGCTGCGCATTTTCCCTCAATGAAGCAATGAAGTCCCCAGTGACGGCAGAACTCGCGCAGCCCCAGACCATTACGCTACCACCAGCGCAATGGCGGCTGCTGGTCATTCAAGAAGGAAAAGCAATTTTTTTCCGGCCTACATCATAAATGTGGTGATTTATTTCAATGTAAATTCTACCATCCATTTGTAATCGTAAAGACAAAGTTGCTGTGGATCAGTTCAGAACAACGGAATGAAAACCTTGAAAAATGCTCCTGTGGAGGTTTATGCTTTAAGATCGCTGATTCTCTCATTTCAATGTCAATCCAATCATCATGCAAAAGACGAGCCTCCAGGCTAGCCCGTCGCCTCATAGACCCACAGAGACGGCACGCATCCAATGGGCGGGACAAAGCCCAGCATTTTCCCCAATAACCGTCCAGTTTCTCGCAGTGGAACAACCCACTAACCCATCAAAGTCAGTAGATGCTCAGCGCCCGAATGTGTAAAAGCGCCACAGCACTGTGGGGATGGATGAGAAGGAAGTGGTGTCAGTTACCTGTGATAAGTAGCTGATTCTGAACAAAATATGAAGGTATTTCAGTGCATACATAGTCAATGAAATGTACACACAGCAGTACATAAAGTATTTCACCATTTTTGTGGACATTTTAGGGGAAGCTGGCCTTTCCTTGCAATCTTAGAGCAATCTCCACTGCACCAGCATGCTTGAATTTATCATCTCGGTAGTCAATTGTGTTACAAGCTATTTAGGCAATAATGGCTGTGTTGACTCATTTTCAGTGGATAGTAAAGCTATACTGCTATGCAAGTTACTACCCTGAAGCTTATATAAAGTTGTTTGCTGAAATGGGAGGGGTGTGCTCACTTTTGGAAGAACAAAGTGGCGATGAAAACATAACCTTCCTGGTTGAGAATTACACCATCACCTATTTTCATAGCTTACAATTTTAACTGTTTCATGACTCCCACATAGATCCGCCCAGGCTGTGTGCAGCCCTAGAGCGCCAACATGCTGGCCTGCATTCAAAGACGGCAGAACCTGTCCTCGTCATCACAGCACCTGACCTGCACGCCAAAAAGCCTTGATGTCTTGACGCCGCCGTTGTTGCAGCAAAAATGCACACATAAAGGTGGGTCTTGGTTACTGATTTTGTTCATGTGGATCCTTGTTTGACTTTGGAACACATGTTATTGCTACGACTTTAAGACAGGCTAGTTCCCTAGAGAAAGTTGTGTTATATTCAAGAAGTATAGAGGCTTATAGTCATTCCTCAATATTCCTTCAATTTCCGATTCCGATATTAACAGATGTGGATATCATCACACCACATATCTCCTGTATGTGTACAGCATCAACCGTTAGATTCTTGACATGGTTGTAAACATTGTACAACACAGTGCAATTCTGCCGCGGAGTCTACCGCAGATAGACTACCGTGTCTGTCTGCCGCTATTTTCGTGTGGCTTTACATTCTCTCTACCCATAGACATGGAATGAATGAATGAATGAATTTGCACGGAAATACAGCGTTGTTGGCAAATTATGCTCAAACCCAGACCTCCTGACTGTGAGGCCAACATGCTACCCACTCAGCCACCGTGCGGTAATAATATTGACTTTTCCTCCCCTAATATTATGACATGTTTTTCTCCATATTCTAACTTTTTCTCTAAAATATTGACTTTTAATGTGTAAAAATAATTTTAATAATAATTAATAATTTTACATTAATTACAATGTTTTAATATTTAAACTCCGGTACTAAAATTGTGTTATTTTGCTCATATTATAGTTGCAATTTTTTCCCCAAACATTTTATTACAGCAAATTAACCACTTTTGCGACTTTGCCACATTAAGGGCTATATCGGTTTTCATAGTAGGGAAAAAATAATACAGGTTTTTACCGATATTACTTTTTTACTTTTAATGCCAACATCGGTGGGCCGATTTTATCGAACATTCCTAATATTAATAATAAATCATGCTGTTTTGTGGTTGAATACGGCCTATTATTAGTCAAACATGTACATATTTAAGCAAATGTTACATATTTTGCCTAAAGTAAGCATTTTCAAGAACAAAAATGGCTAAATTAAGTAACATACTAATATAAGGCATTCAAAAGACACCAAGATGTTGACGTAGAGTTGAAAACTAGTCACTGGGTGCCAGTAATGTTACTGTAATGTTCGGTGAGACACACAATCACTCGACATGTTTGAATGATCTCACATGTAAATTCACACCTAATAAAAATCCCTAATAAAAACACAGGCCACTGTTGCAGCCGAGACCCATGGCAAGTTTAACCTCAACTCTGAACCGACGTCATTTACTGTCCGCCACTCACTCAGCTTCCCTAGGAAACACATTTATAGCAACACACATGAGCACGAGTCTTATTTATGGCCCACATGGCTTATTTATTCTTATTATGTCTACTATATTGGGTAATACAATTGTAAAGGTGAATATGGGCTGTTTTTTCATGTCCAGAGGACTCTTAATGTTAAAATATGTACTTATAAGGTCGTAAACAGGTTTTCTATGTTCTAACTCTAAATATTTGATTTCTAAATAAAGAATCATACTACATGGAAAATGCACTTATCTCAGCAAGGTCTGGAACCAATTAGCCGCAATAAATGAGGGATTACTGTACATACAAACCAAGAGAGCACAGAGCATCGGCGGTCATAATTAATGAAATATTATAAAAAGAAAGAGGATTCATTTTGTTTTAAATATTTTTTTCCAAAAGCGGGACTTGAAAAAGAGCAGTCGTCCTATATTTGGGTCAGTATGGTATTTGCAGCGAATCTTCAAACGTTCGACTTCATAGGGTTCTACTTTCCTGCTTTGTAATGTCTTGGAACCTATTAAAAAGCCATAAAGGTTCTGCTCAGACAAAGTTAAGAGACTTGTCTCCCTGGGTGAAATCTTTGCCTTTCTAGTTATGAAATATTAATTGGGAATCAGTGGAGAGCTTGTCTGCTAAACGCTGGAACAGAAGGCCCTGCCTCACTTTGGGCAGAACCAGGGGTGGCTTTCTCATCCTGTTTACCTGCAGGGACTTGGACCCTATAAGGCTGGCATTTCAAGCCCAGCGGGAGAGGAAGCCTGTCTTGCCCCATGGGAGCTCTCTCTGTGTGGCCTCCTCTCTAAATGAGTCGTCTTTGGATACAGTTAAAATGGGGACAAGCCTTTAGCCGCTGCTGCGCTTTTGAAAGCCATTTCCATTTTTAGCTGTCAATAAATGGACATGAAAGCTCCCCGGCCACGCAAACCCAAGAGGACCATTTCTGTGAAACGACTGTAAGGAATTATGCGATTGGGAGTGAATGAACGCGCTGCTCTCTTATCTCGGCTTGAAAGCCCGGCCTGAAAATGCTTTTTTCCACCCCCCTCCTACTCCCCCATGCTGCTGGCCTTGCTCAGGCCGGCTTAAGAGAGGGGGGAAACTTTGCCCAAGCTGGGCCAAGCGCCACGGAAACAAATGAAGAGTGACACAGGCACTGGGGAGTGTTTGCCAGAGCTTCCTGGCGCACACTCCGCTAAGTGTTCAAGCACGAGGTCATGCCGCGTGTGAAAAATGGGGCTGTATGAGGGTATATTTTTATTTGAGCGTGTTTACAGAAAGGATGTCATAAATAGAGAGGTTAGTGTGAGGGGAATTCAAGACCTAGCCTGCTCTGGTGTTAACGTGGCCCAACCTTACAACCACTTGGAGCCATTATCTGGCAACCCACCCTGCAGAAAATACATACACAAGTCAGTAACAAGATAATTGTGTCTTTCCTACAGTCTAGCCTGGTGGTGGTAACGTCACGATGCGGGGGCTGCATGAGTGCTTCTGTTACTGGGGAGCTGTGGTTCACTGAGGGGAAAATTGAATTGAATTGGATTCCAACAGAATCATAACCTTCATGGACAGAATTTGTAGGCGCAGTCAAGGCGTTGAGGGAGTCCAGCTTGGTGACCTTGGGATTTCGTCTCTGCTATTTGCTGACGATGTGGTCCTGATGGCCTCATCAGGCTGTGACCTTCAGCGTTTACTGCAGCTGAGTGTGAAGCTTCTGGGATGAGACTCAGCACCTCCAAATCCGAGGCCATGGTTCTCCGTCGGAAACGGGTGGACTGTACCCTCCGGGTTGGGAGTGAGGTTTTGCCTCAGGTGGAGAAGTTCAAGTATCCCGGGGTCTTGTTCACGAGTGAGGGAAGGTTGGAGTGTGAGGTCGACAGACGGATCACTGCAGCGTCTGCAGTAATGCGGTCGCTGTACCGGACCGTCGTGGTGAAGAGAGAGCTGAGCTGGAAGGCAAAGCTCTCTGTTTACCGATCAATCCTAAGAGATAGGGTGAGGAGCTCAGCCATCCAGGAGGAGCTCAGAGTAGAGCCGCTGCTCCTTCACATCGTGAGGAGCCAGTTGAGGTGGCTCGGGCATCTAGTCCGGATGCCTCCCGGGCGCCTGGTGAGGTGTTTCGGGCATGCCCAGTCAGGAGAAGGCCGCCGGTAAGACCTAGGACACGCTGGAGGGACTATGTCTCACAGCTGGCCTGGTAACTAACGCCTTGGTGTCCTCCCGATGGAGCTGGAAGAGGTCGCCGGAGACCAGGAAGTCTGGACTTCCTTACTGAAAATGCTGCCCCTGCGACGCGGACCCGGATAAGAGGAGGAAAATGGAATGAATTCCAACATGCACTCTGACATTCTGAAAAAGACCATGATAGGTACAGTATCTTCTCAAGAGACAATACTACAGAAATGCAACTTAAATATACTTTGGAGTAGTACTAACTTGTCCCCCTTATACGGCACCCTGGCCAAAAGAACTCAGTGTTGTAATAGCTCTCCGTATTGGAATTGTCAGCATAAAACCCCAATGGGAGCATCCCTACTTTAGAGTAGTCAGTGTACTGCTTGTATAGCAGTAAAGTTTTACTATCCACTCAAAATGGGTCAACATTATTGTCTAAATATTTGCCAACACAAGTTAACATGTCCAAGTTGTGTCCAATTTAGTGTGAGCACCATTGGAATCTATGACTTCTTTAATCCTCTTGTACATGGAATTCACCAGAGCTGCACTAGTTGTTACTGGAATCCTCTTCCATTCCTCCATGATGACATCGTTAATGGAGCTAGTGGATGTTAGAGACCTCGCGCCCTTTGCTTCTGCTTGAGGATGATCCACCGGTGCTCAGACAAACAGAACCTGCCCACTCCATCACTTTCGGCTTCCTCTGCAAGGCACTTGTCATCTTGGAGATGTGTTTGGGCTCTATATAATGTTGGAAAATTTTCTTCTTCAGAATGTTGGAATTCATGTTTCCCCTCAATGATCCACGGCTTCTCACAGTGTCAGCAGCACTCGCGCAGCCCCAGACCATGACGTGACCCTGCTTGACAGTTCTCTCAATACTCATTGGTATTGTCAGCTATTTAGCCAATAATTTTCAGTCTCTACGGCAACAGAAGCTGTACACTGACTACTCTAAAGTAGTGATGCTCTGATCAGAGTACAATTCCAATGTCCCCTGGTGGCCAGGGGCCCAAAATATAGGCAATTATTAAAAAATAACAGGGTGGGAGCAAGGTGATTTGTTTTTATGGGGCCCAGAATTCATGGCCGCACACCTGCTATTGGCTATGAAAGAAGGAACCACAAAATCACGTTCATTTACACAAAAACTTGCAGAGGATGAGATGCCCTCTTTAAAGAGACTTTGGATTTGAGAGTACATTGCTCCATGTGAGAGAGAGAAGTTTTCCATTTTTTTCTGAGTTATTTGCTTAGCCTTCTGGCTCTCACGCACATTTGGGCGAGATTTGTCCAGCGTTTTGGCTGCGTTGGCTGCCGTTTGACCGATGATCACACCGTGAGGCTCGAAAATTCACTTCACTCCGTCAAGTGTTTGTTCTTTAAATGCCAAATTAAATCACAGCTTTTAAACATGCAACCCCCGCGAGATAGTTTTGGTAGAGTTTTTTGGCAGGTAAGTTGCAAATGGCACCACCCGCCTGCGCAATGTGAAGGACGGCGGGGTAAGAGACTGCATGGATGCATGGATTGCTACAGGCTGCAATAGTATGAGCCACATGTGATCAGGTTTTGTGATAGGAGTAGAAAGGCTTATGTCGATCACGTGCTTTTCCATGGAAATCAGGTGATAGTGATCCATTGGAGAATCGTTACGCTACAGCAGGGGTGTCCAAAGTGTGGCCCGGGGCCATTTGCGGCCCGTAGCTGTTAAAATAGAATTTAACAAGAAAAGTAAAAACACAACATAAAAATTACAAAAAATCAGCAGTATTTTCAAAGTCTAAATAATAAGTCATAATAAAAAAGTCATAGTAATATTGTAATATTATGAGGAAAAATAATTTTAGTAGCATAAAGTTAAAATATGAAGAAAAAATATCATATTTTTTAAGTCATAATATTATGAGATACCAACAAAACAACAAATAAAGAAAAAGTCATAATTACAAAAGAACATTTACAGGGAAAAATTGAAACCGTTGCAAACAAACAGCCAAAAAATGAAAAGAACAGCTTTAATTTAACAAGAATTAAGTACAAAAGATGAGAAAACAGAAGTCGTATTGTAACAAAAAAAACCCTTAATGTTATAACTCATAACACGATGTTTTGAGGAAAACTATAAAAATCATATTAGTAGCATAGAGTTTAAATATTAAAAAAAACCCATGTCATTTATTATAAAAAAACAAAGAAAACAAAATTATGTTTTTGAAAATTTATTCCATCCATCCATCCATTTTCTTCCACTTATCCGAGGTCGGGTCGCGGGGGCAGCAACCTAAGCAGGGAAGCCCAAACTTCCCTCTTCCTGGCCACTTCTTCCAGCTCTTCCCAGCGGATGCCGAGGCGTTCCCAGGCCAGCTGAGAGACATAGTCTTTCCAACGTGTCCTGGGTCTTCCCCGAGGCCTCCTACCGGCTGGACTTGCCCTGAACACCTCCCCAGGAAAGCGTTCGGGAGGCATCCTAACCAGATGCCCGAGCCACCTCATCTGGCTCCTCTCAATGCGGAGGAGCAGTGGTTCTACTCCGAGACTCTCCCGGATGACAGTGCTTCTCACCCTATCTCTAAGGGAGAGCCACCCTGCGGAGAAAACTCATTTCGCCCGCTTGTACCAGCGTTCTTGTCCTTTTGGTCACTACCCAAAGCTCATGACCATAGGTGAGGGTAGGAACGTAGATCGACCGGTAAATCGAGAGCTTTGCCTTTTGGCTCAGCTCTCTTTTCACCACGACAGGCCGGTGCAGAGTCCGCATCACTGCAGACGCATCACCGATTCGCCTGTCCATCTTGGGTTCCATCCTTCCATCACTCGTGAACAAGACCCCGAGGTACTTAAACTCCTCCACTTGAGGCGACTATTCGGCGGATCCCCCTCTCCAAAAACCCCTGAATAGACCTTACCGGGAATGCTGAGGTGTGTGATCCCACGATAGTTAGAACACACTCTCCGGTCTCCCTTCTTGAAAAGCGGGACCACCACCCCGGTCTGCCAGTCCAGGGGCACCGACCCCAACCTCCATGCAATGCTGCAGAGTCGTGTCAACCAAGACACGCCCACAGCATCCAGGGCCTTAAGGAACTCCGGGTGGATCTCATCCTCCCCCGGGGCGTTGCCACCAAGGAGCTTTTTGACCACCTCGGTGAACTCAGCCCCAGAGATAGGCGAACCCGACTCAGAGTCCCCAGGCACTGCTTCCAGGTTGGAAGGCGTGTCGGTGGGATTAAGGAGGTCTCCAAAGTATTCTCTCCACTGGTCCACAACATCTCGAGTCGAGTTCAGCAGCACACCGTCCCCACCATACACGTTGTTGACTGTGCACTTCTTCCTCCGCCGAAGACGGCGGATGGTGGTCCAGAATCTCTTTGAAGCCATCCGAAAGTCGTTTTCCATGGCCTCTCCAGACTCCTCCCATGTCCGGGTTTTTGCCTCAGCGAGTGCCAGGGCTACAGACCGCTTGGCCTTCCGGTACCTGTCAGCTTCCTCCAGAGTCCCACAGGCCTGATAGGACTCTTTCTTCAGCTTGACGGCATCCCTTACCACTGGTGTCCACCAATGGGTTCTGGGATTACCGCCACTACAGGCACCGACCACCTTATGGCCACAGCTCCGATCGGCCGCATCGACAATAGAGTCGCGAAACATCGCCCACTCAGATTTAATGTCTGCTGCCTCCCTCGGAACATGGTCAGAGCTCTCCCGTAGGTGGGAGTTGAAACTCCTTCTGACAGGGGACTCTGCCAGGCGTTCCCAGCAGACCCTCACAATGCGTTTGGGTCTGCCAGGTCTGACCGGAATCCCTCCCCACCATCAGAACCAACTCACCCTATCTCACTTTCGTTTTTGAAAAATTAAGTTGGGGAAAATGTGTACAATATTATAGAAATAAAGTCTAAATATTATGGGAAAAAAGTAGGAATATTACGAAAAAAAGGACAAAAATGACAATTATTTAATGGAGCAATTGGGGAAATATGGGAAAAAAAGAGCAAAGATGGACATTCATAGCAATAAATATGCTTTGAGGTGAAATACTGTATACAGTACATGACTTCTTAGCATATTTGACTAAATATCGAAGCGGCCCCTTGCATACTTTCATTTTTCAGCACAGGGCCCTCGCTGGAAAAAGTTAGGAGTAGGTATACCTTGAGTAGATATACAGCATTGTAATTAAAAAACGGTTGCAGACAAATAATACAATAATGAAAGACAGTATTTTATTATGAAAGAAAACTGGCTGTTGGTGACAAAATGTAAGTTTTCATGTTTTGCCAGGCTGACAAAGAAACAGTTGACTGAAGGCAGGGCCAATTAATTACACTCTAACGACCGGGCTTAATAGGCCGACTGCGTAGGTTGTCGTGGCAACGGTGCCAGCTTTTTAAAACAAATGCGCTCTGCTCCTTCTGGGGTTCTTACGTTAAATATCAGAACTCTCTGAGCTGTAATTAAGTGCGCGGCGCCGCTGGTGTTATCGCGGCAAAGTGCTCGGGATAAGGATTCAGCGTGAAATCAAAAGACCTGCGCTCGCCGCCATGGCAGCGTTTGGAAATTATCACGGAATAATGCATGAGCGTTATCTCATGTGAGAATCAAGATCCATCCGGCGGCTCCTCATTGTGAGCGTTCCCTCCGGCTAACAGCTGGAGGTCGTGCAGCAGAGCTTGTCCAAACCCCCTTGTCTCTGGGGCTTGTTTTGCCCCATAAATCAGTGATTAACTCCTAACTGCTCCCAAACAATGAGGTATCCACTCTAATCTGCAAGGAGGGAAGGTGGTGTAGGCTTCAAGTCTGACCACAGGAAAAAGATTAGCCTGTTTTTGAAAAGGCAGGGAGGAAGGAGTTTGTTTGAGGTGCCTTTGGAATCATGCTTAAGACAGCCCATTTACATATCACAGTTTGCCTAATGCACAATGCATCACCGCGCTGGTGATTTATGATTGGATCCCTGTGTGTAAGGATGAAATCAGGATAAGGAGTTTCCCCTGTAAAATTGTGCCACTTGCATAAAGCATGGCACCACAATCATTCAGGGCCCACTCCCTACTGAGACAACAGCACTGGATCTATCAATCAATATTCTATAGGCATCATTAAAGGTGTCATTAAAGATTATATACTCTAATCAGACAAGCAGTGGGGGTCAAATCATTAAAAATGATGCCCTCAGACAAAAAAAGGTTGTTTTTCTACACCGTTGTTCTCCCTGCATGCAGTGTGCAGGTTTTCGGGTGATCAAGGTCAGGCTTTTAATTATCTTTGTGTGCCTTTTCTTACCGTGACAACACTTGCTGTTGCTCTGGAAACAACCTCCAATTCTGACTCCATTGCCTATCTGTCTGCACACCAGTCACTTCACACACATTACAGTTTTCAGCAAACCCAACATTTAAACTTTCATTCATCCTACGGACAAAAGTGACACGTGTGTTAATCAATTGACAGTTCCTTTGATTGTCCTAATTAGGGATGGCCGTGATAAATCAATGAGGTTTCGATTAAACTTAATCTAATGTTTGTAAATTTCCTTAGGCCCCCAAATACTGTACAGTGTGTATCCATTTAACCACGTTATTTTATGGCCAACTAATCTGCTGCCGAAACAGGCTGCTGCAGAACGTGCAAGTAAAAAACAAAGACAACTTACTGTATCAGGACCTGTTCTGAAAAAATCTATAATAATATAATATTACATTACATACGTTCAGTACATACTGTTGAAAAGTGAATAGAGTGAGGTTCCCCAAGAGGAGGAAGTTAGCCTCTCAATATCTGTGCAGCCATGTAACACATGTTGGCACAATTGCTCAATAAGAAGTTAAGTTTTTACGACAGAAATGTGTTTCTTTGGGTAAAGATTTAGTGTATTGTCCCTGGAGCCTGTTTATGAGCACCAAAAGTGAACAAATTTATCATCGTCCTCAATTGTTTGCTTAACTTTGTACAGTAATGTCTCGTTTATCACGGTTAATTGGTTCCTCACCTGACCGTGATCCGCCAAGTCGGATTCCTTCTTTATAAATGGAATATTTTGGTAGCATAGAAAACCTGTTTACAATCTGCTAAATGCGGTTTTTAACATGATTAGAGCCCTCTAGACATGAACCAACACGCCTATAGTCACTTTACATTTGTATAAACCAGATCAAAAAGGCCATTTAAGGCATAAATAATACTTTTGCTCTGGATGTGTGGAGGAGAGGAAGTGACGTCAGGGGTTCAAAGTTGAGCTTTAGCTTGTCATGGGCTGTGGCCGCAACAGTAGCCCGTGTTATTATAATTATTATGAGTATTATGTTATTATTATTGTGCCTGCTGTGAGATAATTTAAACTTGCGATAAAAGCCTATTGTTCTGGCAATCAAGTTTGGTGCTTGTCTCACTGAGCAACTACTGACACCTAGTGACCAATGTAGAATACTACATACATAATGTGTGTTCACAATTCCTTATATTTATATTTTAGTTTAGTCCTTTTTATTTTTGAAAATGGCTGAGACAAAAATATTTAAAATTTGCTTGGATATGCATATTTCTTTCTACTAATAATAGGCCATAATCAAACACGGAACAGCATGACGCTACTGTTAAACATATGCTATGTGAAACATGATCCTAATCTGAGGATGAATGGTTGTTTGTCTGCCCTGCAATTGTCTGGCGAGCAGTCCAGGGTGTAGGTGGGATAGGCTCCAGCATACCCTAGTGAGGATAAACAGCACAGACAATGGATGGATGGAAGTGCAGAGATTCAATGTATATCAGAATAGTGGATATAATGCGCAATGGCTTTTTTGGAGCCGGTTGTGGACAAACACAGCTCATTAGCAATAAAGCTAAAAACACACAAAAACATGTGAGTAAGGCTTGCTGTCCAAGTGTCTGAACTCCAGCATCAGTCCTATTAGCTAATGATGTTTCCATAGTAGCGCTCTACCGGTGCAGCCGCAGTGGGAGTGCAGCTGTGTTGTGTCTCGGCAGCGCTGACAGAGCTCTAATCTCTGGCCTAATAAAACCAGACATCCTGAGAGAGCGTGTCGTATGGAAAAGACCAACACGCAGGCTGACATTTTCACACAGTATCTTTGATTTCTCCTTGCTAAATTAGCCGTCTTTCCCGTAATTGGCCGGCCTGGAAAATAGAGCACTTTTGTGCAATTATGCTATTGAATGCATCATTCCGCCTCTTTCCCCATGAGAACCGCCTACTCCGTCGTTCATGTTTATAAATATTCGACTTGCCAAAGTACAAAAATGCCTCTATATCTGCTTGTACCTCTTTTTTTTTTTTTTGTTTAACACAGAGATCCAGAAAACCTTAACAACACTTAGCAACACTTAAAATGATAATTTTTCATTGAAGTTCATACTTTAGGTGATTCACTGAAGTAATCAGAGGCAGACAAGTAATGTCCCGAAAGCCAGCCTTTGGATGATTTTAAGCGTAGGTGGAGGTTATCATTAAGAACTGGCAACCAGCAATCGTATTAGTCCTACCTCGCTCTGTTGAGGTTTTTCCAAAACATATTGATTAATATAAGATTTTTTCATGGTTGACTACAGCCTATTTATTATTAGTGAAAAAATATTGAAGGACGTGTGTAGCATTTTGGTCACGAGGTGTCAGTAATCAGCCAAAAGCCAGCCATGTCATGTCTATCATGATAGATGATATCCTCCCATTACGTGTGGAAATGGTACGTTTTTGGCTTCTTTCTTTGTCCTTCTTCCCCACTTTGTTTGAAACACTTTCTTAAGTTTAGAGCAAATAAATTGGAGGCGAACTGCAGTAGTTAGCTTGGTAGCTTGTTATATGCTATGCTACTGGGGGCGTCTCTTATGTCGCTGCAGTGATCCTGTGGCCTTTGGAATATAAACAAAGAATAATAGGTGATATATAAAGGTGACTACAGGGGTGTTATTGTGTTTCATGTCTACGGGGCTCTAATAATGGTAAAAAAAACCAGATTTAAGAAGTCAAACGTCCATGATAGTCCATGCTCTCGCTACAAAAATATTTGGTTTATTAACTCATTCAATCCAAGCCATTTTTCAAAAAGACAAGGCTATTCAGTACCAGCCATTTTAGATGATTTTGAGTGATCTTTCGAGGCACATAGAATATTGTGTTCTACGGCTACCACGAAAGATTCAGAAGAAAACTGTCTCGCAGACACTTGGCCCGGGATGATATATACATGAATTCATCACACAATCAATGAAAATGAACTCAATAATTTAGCCCGCTCCAATTTGTTGCCCGGTCTCCCACTTCCAAACTGAAAAGAGCTCACTGTGCGCGTTGATTTCAGCACGCTGGCACGTTTGTTCCATAGAACAATGGCCTGAACGGAGTGAGCCCTTTTGTCAGTCATACAGTCCCTTTGCCTTGGTGGGTGGAGGCGGGGCCGGTAGCATACACATCGAGTGTAGAGAGTGTAGCCTCGTGAAGAGCAAAGCCAGGTAATGCAGTATAATTAATACAATAAATGTAATGGCATTTATTTTCTCAGATTGTGTTCAATTCTACTGTCCTTAAAAGTAATGTTAAAGTCTCATCTCATTTGTTCTCTTAGACCGTCCCATATTGTGAACTGGGTTTGTTGTGACACCCGTATTCATTAATGTTGAAAGCTACTGCACAGAAATTCACTTATCCTGGTCGGGTCTGGAACCAATGAACCATGACAAACATGGGACGACTAATTCTGTGACTCAGCTACGTATCGTGCCAAGCCCTAGCCCACCTCGTCCAATCGTGTCGGGGGTGGGGCAGTGTACTGAACTTGAGCGCAGATCAGAGCACATTATGTGTTAAGTGGGCCCGAGCACGGTAAGGGGTGGCCTCAGAAATTCCATTGTAAGCAGTATTAAAGTCTCTCCCGACATCCCGGATGTTATTGTTTTCTACAGTAGTGCCCCACGTAATAAGCAGTGTTTTGTTTTGTGCTATTTCTCTGTAGAATTCCCGGATAGTTCGCTCCAACACTCCTCCTTTGCCTCTTCTCCTCCATTTTAAACACCCAATTTATTTATTTCGTGGGCTGGATCGCAGAGATTGAATCATTTTCAGGGTGGGTGGAAGGGAGAGTCTCGCTCACTGTGGGCCTGAAATGAAATAAACTCCCAAATCAATTTTGAACGGGGAGCGAGGCAGCTCTCCCCCGCAAAGCTGGAATTGCTTTTGTTATTGAAAATTAAATGAAGTGTCGTTTTTTTTTTTTTTTTTGCTCTCATTGCGGCTCACAGCCTCTGTTCTCTTCACCTGCTATGATCGCCGCCCACTCCAAATATGAGCCCTCTGTCTTCATGAACTGGTGTAAGTTACAACCCCGGTTCATTTGTTGTTCTAAACGAGGCCACCTTTTCCAACCTTTCCTGCGTCGCTCGGCGTTAAGCAGCCATGAAATGACCAGAGTAATGGAGTTTAAATCCAGTCTCGCTTTGCTCACAATTCAATCTGCGGCGCTCTTGCGGATCCACTCGTAACGTTTCCATCACAAATTGGCCTCGGATCAGCAAAATGGGGCACAAAACCTCAAAGACGGGAATAACAAAGCAAACCTCTATTCAGTCTACTGACAAAAATGGGAGTATAATTACAGCGAGGAAATACGACACTAATTGCTCACTTATGTCTTCCTTCTTCCCAGACGAGCCACCCTCGGTGGCCTCCCGGTACCCGTCTCCCGCCGAGCTGGACGCTTTTGCCAAGAAGATCGCCAACAACCCGCTGTCCATCAAGATCTTTCCGTCCGACATCCGAGTGCCACAACACAAACAGCTGAGCAAGATGGTGAACGGCCTGGACACCACCGGCCAGTGCTACAGCCCCTACTCGCAGCCCTACTACCAAGGTTTGTTGGCCATCGGGAAGGCGGCGGTGGCAGCGACAGCGGTCAAAGGTGTGGTGAAGAACTCTGAGGGCAAAAGGACTAAGCAGACAAACAGCCAGTCTTGCATGGCGCCGTATAAAACTCCCAATAACGGCTACTCCGTCAGGCACAAGGCCTATCACGTAAGCTCATGTAAGCCCCCTAAAGTTCCAGTGGAGACGCTTTCTTCCAGCACCGGTGATCCCAGCCTGCTCCCTCGCCCAGAGCTGGCAGAGGTTCAGAGCCTAATGAGGCAGATGAGGAGGGTCCCGCGAGGGCCTGGGGTGGCGCCTCAACAGTGTGGGGGCGAGGTGGCGGCAGTGGCGGCTGTAGCCCACTCGGACTACGTCGCAGGTGTCCCGCCGCCGCAGAGCAGCATGGCGTTCAGCGGGGCGGTGGTGCCTACGCAGAGTGCCACCCATGTGGGCGACTACACAGCATGGCAGCACCGGCATCATGTTGCGCGGCAGCAGACATATCAGACAAGGATGTACGGCATCGGTGCGGTTGGACAATCACCCGAAAGCTGCCTCCCTTTGCCGCCCACATATGGGTTGCATCCTCCCAACGCGGGTCAGGAGCGACTTGGCGCCATGCAGGGTCACTTCTCTGTGCGACACTTTTTCACGCCGCTGTGGGACAGCGTCGCCGCCACGCCCAACAGCGACTGCTACACTCCTCAGGTGCTCGCGACGGGTACAATGGCGCCCCAGCATCCCCGTCTCCACCCCAACCACTACCAGACGAATTTCCAGCCCACTCCTCTTCTCGCTCATCCTCAGGTCTACGGTGCAGACCAAAACCTCTGCTGCGGGCCGCCGGGCGCCAATCTGTGCCACGCTGCAGCGCTCAGCAGAAGTCTGCAGTCTCTGGAGTGCCTCATCAGTGAGATCCACCCGCCCTGCATCAAAGAGAGCATGCTGGGCCGCGGCTACGAGGCTGCCGGTGCAACGCAGCACCACCACCAGCCTCATCTTCACGCCCACATTCAGCTCCCCGTCTACAGATGAAAGGCCACATAGTCGCGTAAAAAAAAAAAAAAAGCGAGACAGGAAAATGATAATCATGACCCCAGATAGAGGGTTATCTGCTCTTCAGCTGCCATTATTCCTCAGTGAATACTAATTTACAGCACCTACTCTATTCGTTTTTTTGCCATGACAAGTGAATAGCTTGCAGGTTACAAGAACATTACACACACAAAAATTACTTGAATCTTGAAAGGACCTCTGGTTACGCTGCTCTTTCAGGAGGAGTCTACACTCAGGCTTCTGCAATATGATTCTTGGGGGGAAATAGTTTGATCGTGTGCGTTAAAAGATGTGAATATTTTTGGTCAAGCATTGCTGATGAGTACAGGATAAAGCTATGAATATTCTGCCGTGTTGTAACATCATTTTAACTCATCTGCTGCAGATCTGAATCAAGCGTCCCTTGCTTGTTTGCCTAAGACTGACTTTATTATTATTTTTATGAGGCTACAGTTACCGGCCACTACATTACGTACACGGGGCACACAACGTAGTTAACTCATGACAACAATTTAAATAGGAAATAAAATTTGCCTCCATTTTGATTGACCCTTGACACATTTAGGATACCAAAAAGGTCAAATCTACATATTTGATTCTCCATATATAAGTCACTTTTAAGGATATTTGTATGAAACTTGGCCAGGATGCGTTTTTTTTAATTATTTGCAGATTTTCATATATGCTTACACTTGTTACCCTCAGGACAGATTTGGTCCCAAATATTTTCTATATACTGTACTGCAATCCCGATGAACTGTTACGCTTTTACCATCAATACCTCATAAATCTACATGGAAATTAAAGGGAAAACAGATTTTAGGATTTTCATTTTCAAAACAAGAAAAACATTGAATTAACTAAAAAAAAATGTATTTCCACGGTTAGGTCTGAAGTTATTTGATGTGAGAGGGACCATTTTGGGACTTAAGGGTAACAAGTGTAACTACTTGCTTTTCAATGGTGTACCTAATATTGAGGCTGGTGATTGTATGCCGATACATAAGTTCTTTTTCTGGAATGTTGTGGCAAAACTACACACAATCTAAATATGGTGGTTACTTCCTTGTGTGTGTGTGTATGTCTGCACTGGTTCTCTACTTATTTATTTATATGTCTGCCTGTTGAACCGTATGGGAAAGTGTCTCTATTATTAAGAAGTGCAATTATTATATCTATAAATATGAGGTATGTTGTTGAAATGACTACACTTGCAGCAGTGTATGTTTGTGACCTTAAAGTCCCGCCCCCCTTTTCCTCCCGCTTCCTACTAAGGACTGTCAAGTAAATGACATTTTCTGCACCCAAACAATAAGAATGTGTTATTAATTTCCTTCCTTCTTTCTTTTTTTTTTTTTTACAGAAAAGGTTTTCAAAATAGTGTTTGATAACTTTATTGGATTACTGGAAGTTAAACAAGGTACAACCGCCTCCCGCCCGAAGTCAGCTGGGATAGGCTCCAGCATACCCGCGACCCTAATGAGGATAAGCGGTATAGAAAGTGGATGGATAAACAAGGTACAAAGGGGGCACCTGGATGCTACATCGACATTTAACTAGCAATACAAAGGGAAATCACTTCCATTTTATTTATTTATTTAAATTAATCACACTCATAAGCATGGTAGGGTGTACGGTCAAAAACAATCATAGTAGACCCATATTTTTAAAAATCAACAATACATGTGACATTGGTCCAGGTTTGATTGCGGTAGCATCCAGGAGCAATCAATTGATTGTTAAGCGGCCTGTCTTATTTTAGTAGGATCTTGCAGTTTCGAGGCGTATATAATGATGTTACCAGGGTCAACTGATTCTGTAGATAAATTAAATCAAATTCTAAGAATCGTGTAAATTGCAAAGAGATCATTTTAATACCTTCTGTGGTCTGTTTGGAGCCCAGATGGGTAGAAGCTGAAGCCGAAGCCATTCGAAGACATCAACATGCATGTAAATGACATGTTAATACACAATAATTTTAGCATTGAGGAGGAGGACGCGTTATTGCACGCCTGTCTGCACACCTTATGGCCTTCAGAGGATCTATTACAACACAAATGACCTAACTGGAAGGCATGCAATTCCCTGTTGGGAATAAAACAGCAATGTGGGCCTGATCAAACTAATTATTCTAGTCTAAAGGTCAGTGTTGTTGTCATTGAGGCAGTGTCTGGGAGTGATTTGCCGATTTAAGCCTATTGTGTACTGGCTTTGGACATGGAGCATTTTTCATCCTATTTATCTGTCAGGACAGGCCTGGGGTGCCGTGCTGATAAACCAACCTGGAACACAGACATGCTCTCCTTGCTCGCTCGTTCAAAAGATTAGTTCAGGCCTGGTTCCTCTGGGAGGGGAACAGGAGCCACTCGGATCTCCGGAGACATACTTCAGATAAACTGGCCTGCAGGAGGGGGAGGATGGTTGATTGATGTGGTGGGATTAGTGGAGTGAAATCGAGAACAGTGGTGCTCCAAATCAACCATTATTAACAATTTTTTATTATTTATTCCCTAAAAATATTTGATTATCCTTTATTCTCAATTTGCTTTTAAGGCTTTAAAAACAATCGGACATGTTTTAAGGTCGTGGTGGCCATAACTTGTTGGGCGACCTCCAACGCCAAACTGGTCCAATACCGCCCTCTAGTGTAGAATAAAGAGACTAACAAATGATTCACCTGCTTTCCGCACAAGCACGTTGGAGGTTGTTTTAGGTGTTTACTCGTTTCCCCCAGAATTCAGTAGTACAGCATAACTTTGTGTAAGGTTTAAACAGATAAGAACATTGTCTTACTGACATTTGGTTTAGCATTAACGGGGTCAGATTGTTGTCTGATAACAGCATGTCTTCTTTTCACCGAAGTTGACTCTGTTCTTCAAAGTTACCAACAAAAGCCAATATTTCTCCATGTTGTGTGTTTGGCGACACTCGTGAAGATACCAAACCTTCTTCCTGTTTATGTTCTTTTGCTGACCAATAAGAGAAGAGAGTCGCGTCACGTGGTTTCGGTACGCATTATTTTTTCCCGAAAAAAAGGCGCTACTAAAGACAAATCGAATGTAAGTATACAGAATCAAGGAGCGTAATTCAGATAAAAGTAGCAATAATAAAGGGCTTTTTTTTAATTTTGTAGGCCACGTTTGAGAAAACTTTAAACTTTTCTGTTCACTATTATTTTTATTTTTGTATGTAATAGATGTCATATCTTTAAATGTTTATATGACCAAAAGGTTGACAGTGATAGAAGGAATAGACACATTCTTCAATAAAACCTTTTTAGTAAAATCCGTTTTTTAATTTTTAGTTTTTTTGTTAAATATATTTAATTTGAATTTATTTGACAACATTCTGTTGGTGAAAAACAAAATCACTAAACGGCAATGCATGAGAGTAAGTGTTGCGATAAAAGACAATAAAATGTATGTAATGTAAATGAATGTAAGGCTTCACAGATTATGTCATAAAGCAACAATCAAATAAATAATAAATACCATACATGTAAAAGACATCAATAAACTAATTCCTGTGCACTCATACTGTCCTCCGACATCAAACCGTGTAGTCCAGCTCTGCATTGAGTAGCATGTACATGTCGTAGATGGCGTCCACGGTGGCGGTGTAGTTAATCAAGAACTGACGCACGTTCTCTAAACAGTCCTCGTCTTTCACTTCCTCTCCTTTGGACAGAGCCTTAAGGAAATTGGATCTGTAGGGTGCTGCATACAGTGCCGTCTGGAAGATGAGAAATGCTAAGTTGACATGAATCAGTTCAATACAAGCATTAAAATAATAAGATTAAAAGAAGAACTCACATTGAAAATCTTCTGTACAAACCAGCCGTGGTATTTCTTGAGCGCTTGTTCGTAGGCTTTGGTGATGTTGACCCGAATGTGGTTGGGATTGTTGTGGTCTAGCTCTCCATCCGCCAAACTCTGCAGCAGGATTTGTATGAAACGGAGACCCCTGCAGGACAAAGTCAGTATGACAAACTAGCCAGTCAATACAACACCATGCAACTTTTTTAGACTACGTCCTCAGGCTTTTTTGATTAAAAAAAATATCACCCAACATATGGTTCTAAGAAAACGCCACATTATGCATTTAAACACTATCAAGCATGTGTCAAAGCAACAGGGGGAACTATAGACCTCTACAGCCAATCAGAAAGAGATTTCCCGAAAAGGCACAATCCTTGTGTCAATATATCACAAATATGTATTATATTTATAATAAAAATACATAAATAGTACCAGTTTGGTACTATTTTTCATGCAAAGTGTCTCTAAACTTTTGACTGGTGCTGAATATAATTGTTCTTCACTGGGTACACTTGCACAATCTAATGCCTTCCAATATAAACGCTATATCAAAAAGGATCTAAACTACCTTCATTATTGCAACACTGCATCACATTGACAAATGTTTCTATTACCGTATTTTCCATGCCTTAAGTCACACTTTTTTTCATGGTTTAAGTGGTCCTGCGATTTTTTTTTCACACTGACAGCTGTGAGAAGGTGCTCTTGGCTAGTGTGTCAGTGTTACATAGCGCAACGTCCCCTTTTGGAGATAAAATTATTTTCAGCACCCCCTGCCCGAAAAATATGGTAATAAAGAAAAGTGTTCTGACCCCCTCAAGGTCAAGTCCGTAGAGGTCAGTTCATTTGAGCTGTCGTCTGCTAGAGACAAGATGTTGCCACCGGCTCTGAAATAATTAGTTGATGTATGAAGACATTGCAGCCATTATCTACTACTCCTATACAAACCTATATAAATGTTTTGAAAACAGCTTCCATAGTGGGCGTACATACGGTCAATACAAGAACCTTGTATTGTCACGTGACCAGAAGTGTGCTTTGACGACAAGCCAACATTTATTCAATCATTCATCCATTTTCTCTGCCAATTATCCTCACTGGGGTGGCGGGTATGCTGGAGCCTATCCCAGCTGACTTCAGGCAGGAGGCAGGGACTGGACTTTTCGCCAGTCAATCGCAGGGCACATATAAACAAACACTCACATTCACACCGATGGACAATTTAGAGTCGCCAATAAACCTAACATGCATGTTTTTGGAATGTGGGAGGAAACCGGAGAAAACCCACACACGCACGGGGAAAACATGCAAACTCCACACAGAGATGCCCAACGGAGATTTGAACCCTGAACCTCCTGACTGTAAGGCTAGGTAAGGTAGTGAGTGCTACCCACTCGACCACCGTGCGACCCCAGGCCAACATAATATTGGAATATTTCAACGGACATGACTCCTGATGTTTTGTCTTAAACTCCATTATAACTCACAGAAGTGATTTGATTTATAGTCCAGTGTGAAGTACACACTGTAGGGTTTTTTTTCCCTCTTCATTTTGGGCTGGCACGACTTATAGTCCGGAAAATACAGTGCATGGTTTTTTTCAGTGGTAGAATTGTACATTATCTACAAAAAAAATCATACCTTTTTTCTATCCTCTCTTACATTGTCATTAGATGGAGGTGTGCAGGTGTACCAAATGTTATGGCAGTCAGCGCAAATGCCAGCTCACCTCTTGAGCCACATGAGAGCCAGCGTCGCTCCCACTTTGGGCCACTCGCCAGCCAAGTCCTGTCGCTCGGCCTCGAGAATATGCTGCAGTGTGACGTACCTCTCTGGATCCTTCATGTAGACTTCTTTGATTTTCTGACAAAATAACACACACACACACAAGAAAGTTGGTTGCATTGAATGCATCACACACGCACACACTCTCTCACCGTAATATTGCCATTAATGTCTGACTTGATCACTGAGAACACTTTGGATCCCAAGCAGTCTGAAAGACAAAAATGAGAGCTTGAAGATTTGGAGTGCATCGGAAACATCTAGTATATGGCACACCATGGCAGCAACAGAACCAATGTTGTAAGAGCCATAAGAAGCAAACTGCTCAACCAATATTAATCCCACTGATGAGTTCATTGTAAATAGTACAGCGAGAGTAACAAACATACGTATTATACCAACAGCTAAGTAGTAACATTTTAAAGTGCATGTTGAGGTAGATAAAAAGCTGCTGGATGCTAGCCACATATGATGCTTCTACTGCAGAAACTGTCATCTTGTGATGGTTGCTTTCAGCCACCAGTGTTATACCAATGCTTTTCGATCAGGCGCTAACTGGAGACCCTGGCGGTGACGTGCTTTTGTAGACCAGCCTGGCGACTATCCAGGACTCAGAGTGGAAAGCACACTTATGGGTGGAGATGGTCTACCTAGTGGTAGATATGACTAGACCTGTACAATTTCGGGAGAAATTGCGTGTGAATGCTGGCAATGCTGACACCAAACTACAATGCTGCTGTCGTTACCAATGTTAACATGCTAATGCCAGCATGCTAACATTGATTATAATAACACCTAGCATAATAACATAAATGTATTTCCCTCTGAAAACAGTTAAAATGCTACTAAACTACTCAATGCTAGGAATGCTCTACCAATCCGGACGTTTTAACATACCAATGATTACAATCGGTTGAAAACTCTCAGAGTAGTGAGCCGTCAGAAAAGGGTGGAATAAGTCGCAGTAAAAAAAGAAGAGTAAAAATGAATCGGCTCATGTGTTTTTGTTCATTTCAACGAGCCAATTCATTCGCGATTGACTCATCATTACATTCATGCACACACATCTGCTGCAGTGTTTATACTATAAATGTTGTTATCTATGAAAATGGCTGAAAATGCTACCATCCTAATATTAGCATTCTGCCATTCACTTCGCTGTCACCTGGTATAATGGTATAAATGTTTCTTCCAATGGAAACATCCAAAAATGCCACTATGCTAATGTTAACATACATATATATACATATATATATATACATATACATATATATATATATACATACATACATATATACATATAT
>QODF01000003.1:264177-402972 GCA_024372805.1 Oostethus manadensis | reverse complement strand
TATATATATATATATATATATATATATATAATGGTGCAGAATATTATACAGTATGTGTGAATGCCTCCAGCATTCATTTGACACGTTTGACAAAAAATACCATGACATAATTACAACTTTTAGTCCTAGCATACATTGGCATAGTGTATAAATCCTGCATTCCCAGTGTGCTCTACTAGTAACAATGCATGTGTGTGTATGTGTGCACCCACACACAATAAGAATGCAGTAACCGAGTGCGTGTGTGTGTCGTGTGTCAACAAGACTTGCACGGCTGACCCCAGATCAGCTTGCGGACCACACCCACACCGTTGGTCTCACGACTTGAACCAATAAGGCGAGATGAGGTGAAGTTGTGATCAGGTGGAGGAAGTGGGTGCGTGTGTGTTGTGGACACTCACCAAAGAAGAACGGCAGATGGGAGACTGACTCCAAGAAGTTTTTGGTGTCGACGGAGTTGTCAGGAGGAAGCGGTCCAAAGCGGTTGTCCAAAAGAAGAGACATGTCGTCGTCCTTCTTTTCCCCCAGTACTTCACGTGCTGACGGCCCGCTCGGGTTTCGGCAGAGAACAAGGAACTAACGTCTCCGGGTGGGAGGAGCTTAGGCCGGCAGCCAACCATCCTCCCCGCCCGTCCCCCCCTTCTGAAACCTTTGCTGTATAATCCCCGTCATTTTTATCTCGTTCAAAAATAACGTAGAGTGGATTTAAGTATAATAATGATAATAATAATGCTACATAACCGCAATATTTATTATACTGACAGTGACTGTGGTGATCATATTTTTTAAAGATTATTAATAACATTTATTGTTATAAAATGTTATAAATGTCTTAATTAAAAGCATCTAAAAATACAAAATATATTAAATACATATTTTAAAATATATAATAAGTATATAAAATACATTTATAAATATATATGTATTTTCTATATATATCAATTTAAAACAATATACCACAGTGGTAATAAATATGTAACTGTTTTACTATAGTCCCACCATAAAATAAGGTATTTTTTTTATATTCATAATCTAAAAACGCATAAATATGTTACAAAATAATGAAAATAAAGATAAAAAATTACATAATTGTAATTTTTTAAGTTGCATTTTTTAAAATTAATTTTTATTTGTAATTCTAAGACATCTAGTAAAAATGTAAAGATAAATATTTGGCAAATCCAGTAAAATAAAATGTATATAAAAAGAGATTTCTCCCCCTACAAATAGAATGTCACCAATTCAAGCTTCTTCCATGGTAACGGATTCCTGCTGCTTTTCCATCACAGTAGTTGAATCAAACATACGAAATACATTTTTATTCATTGATTGTTCAGTATACTCTGCATTATACATACCATGTCACATTTCTCCCACCTTGGAAAAAACACTCCAAGTTTAAAACAAAGAAAGCACAATGCATGCTAGAAGGTGGTTGGCATCTGTTGAATTAACAACAAACATTTTTATAGTTTTTAAGTTATAATGCTTGAAATCCTTTGTTTTATTTGCTAAAATGTAACCTTAACTTGTACTGACTTTACTGGGCTCTGTGAGGCCCGGCGTATTGTGTTACTTTTTCCACCACCGAGGGTGAAAGGGATCAGGCTGGAAAGTGAGATCTAAGTTGATTGGGGGGCACATTTAAACTTTGACAATGATAAACAAAAAAGGTAGACAAACAGAAGCTCACAAGAACAAACACTGGTTGGGTTTTTTTCCCTCCAGGAGGTATGAGACACATGTACATTAATAGAATAGCATTTGGATTATTTTGATAAAAGAATTACATTGATATACACTTTTTTCCTATACACTTGCATAATGTTCTTTAAATGGATTTCACATGAGCCACTGAGGACATCTACACGCACACGCACACACACACAGGTAATACATATTCACACAAGCATGGCTGTACCAATATCACTGATGCATTACTCAGAAGCACAACTTGGATCGAGCATGGGACAGCACTGGGCCGTGTCCATTCAAATATAAAACAAAAACACTGGGATATTGACTGTTGTGATGGTGATAGTTTTTAACACAGGATCCCAAACCTGCATCGCAGCACGCTTTTTGTAGTCAGGCGTGAGTGATGCAGTGACGCTGCGCCTGTAATAGGCTTCCTTCTTACACACAGACTGGAGAAATACTGTTGTTGCACCTATTGAAGAGCACTAAAAGGAGAACAGTACAATCTTTGTTAACGGCTCAACTACTTGCTGTTTTAATTGCTATACACAAGATACTACATTGCACCTTTGAATAAATGTGAATTCAATCTCTTTGTGAGGTAAGATGACATCAGATATGAAGTAAATAACAATAAATAAAGCGCTTGCTTGTTAAATGCTGCAAGCTAAAGGAATGTATGTGTCTAGGACATGTTATGATTGACGTATAGGTTTACCTCGTGTGATATTATTTGTGGGAGAAAGGGGGAGTTCTAGATGCTAGTTGCTGTTTTCTTTGGTGGTCACGGTGACGAGTTGCTTGGCAGCTTTTGCAATGTCGTAGGCGCACTGGATGACCTGCTGTGTGACCAGCTGGACGTCGGCGGGGCACGGGCCATGACACTCGCCATGTAGCCGGCCGGCGCTGGAGGTGAGCAGGAAGAGGGAGCCACGCACAGTCTCGGAGGACGGTCTCTGCAAAGAAGTGGAGGAGGTGGGTGGGGTCGCCAAGGCAACGTCCATAAATACCCTCCCATGGTGGCGTGTGTGAATGTAAACAAAGGTAATCCGATGAAGAGCAAAAGTAATGCAATAAGTAGAGCAGACATGTCGGCACATTCTCCTTTTGTTTACCCAACATATCCTATTGCTACGGGGGTGGATGGGAGTTGTGTTACCTTGGGAAACAAGGCAGCCATCTCCTTCACAGCCACACAGATCTTCTCTGCACATGGCAGAAAGCTGTTGAGACACGAAGATAAATGCCAAATAAAGGTCCCTCCATTATGCAAAAGTGACTTTTTAATTATGTTTAACAATAGATGCTGCAAGAACCTGTTTACGAGCACCAAAGGCACAAAACATCTATCATCTCCTTCACTTGTTTGCTCCACTTTTCAGAGAAGCGCTCAACCGGTCGCTTTCAAAGTTCCAGGTTTTTATGACATCATAAATCAAAACCTTTCACATGGACATGCGCCCGCTTGGCATATAAGCTCACCACTCACTACACATCTTAAAATAAATCCTCTTCCAACTATTTGTCAGTCAGCAACAGCCATGGTAGCTGAAGTCTAGTTTTAACCGGGAAAACAGGCTAACCTACCATGATGTTGCTGTTAAAATTTAAGTGTAATGTTAGCACTGTAACTTGTTGAAAATAGAGCTGTCTTCCACTAAAAATGTTCATGGTAAAATTTGATTTTTAGATGTTGTCCATCTAAAAAGCGGAGGAAAATTGATGGATGTAAGAAGCTGCCAACACAAGTTGCATTTATTGCTACTATATTAAGGCTCCTTTAGGTAGTCAAGTAGTCAAGTCACACTACCATTTCTCCAAGCTTTGAAAATACTCCCGGACACATGAATGCACTGCAGGGCTAGAAATGTGGTACACAAGTGTGAAATGCAAACGGCGGCAATCACAGTACTGCGAAGGGCTCAACATAACCATCTGGAAGGCATCACCCACTTTTAGCACCACTCAGAGGGATGAAAATCATCTTGTTCAATGAATTTGTAATCCTCATTTGTGAAGACATGTAACAACAACAATGCATGAGCTACCTTTCTTGTTTGGTCTCCTGGGCGGCCCTCAGAAGCTCCTGAATGTTCTTGGTGATTTGCTCCGTCTTGCAGATGACATCCTCTGTGCATGGTAGTGTGGGATCTTCCTCACCCTCCAACTCAACCTCTGCTGCCTCAGAGGCCAGAAGGAAGCTGGGAGAAATAGCAGTTGCTGTCTGTTAGGAACATTCAAATGTTACTATCCAAGACATGTCTTACCCAGTGTCCACTGCTTCAGAGTGGTTGTGTGCAACATCACAGTTGAGCATGGTGCTCTGTCCCTCCAAACTGCAACCCTGCAGAGACACCGGACTATGACCATCCAGTCAATTGGACCAAGTGTTTGTTAAATCAGCAACATGCATTGTATAGAGACAAAAAGCAAGTATTTCAGGCAAGATGCAGAGGATGCAATTAGTAGATGCAAAGATAGCACAAATTGTGAATGTTCAAGTACACTGCACTTGGACCATTCTTTCAAAGAAATTGGACCGCGCGTCTACATTAAAGTGGAAAAGCCAAACTTTGGTCAGAGTCAAAAAAGAAGGATAGTGGCATGTGCAGCCAATAGAGCTGCTTTTAAAAAGATACAAGTTAGGTGAACTATGGCTCAAGCATGAAAAGGGCAGGGGGTGGCTTTCAAAACCCGCTGCGAACCACAGGAGGGGTACACCAGTACTTAACCCTTCGAGATCTCTCATCCCACGACCAGGACGGGGAAGAGGGGAAGGATGGGAGGGAGGAAGCTGCCGTTCCCAAAGGACCCCTCCCAATCTAGAAAAGGGTCAAGTCGAGCAAACTAATGAGATGAATTAAACCACTCCAACAGAAATAAACGACACCAGTTCCAAGCCAGGCATCATCACTGTGTCACGTCAACAGCCGAGCGGGAGCCACTATGCCCCAGGTGTGCTTACGTTGGCCGGGAAGGGCTGTAAGACAACTCCATCCTCATGCCTGGTGTTTTCGTCACGGTGAGTATACTGCTTGAGAGTGGAGCCGGTTTCGTACATAGACATGGCACGACCTCCGCGAGTCTGCCGCCGAGCGACGGGCCCCTGGGCGTGGTATTGTCCGCTGGGGGCCTGCCATCGCAGGGTTGTATTTTCAGTTTGCAGGGAGGTCAGCTGAGGAAGACAAAAACAGCTTTTACTTAGAAGACATCAATAATTGTGCAAAATACAGCCGAGTCACAAAGAAATGTACTATAGTGTTAATAATAGCAGTCCAATGTGACTAACCAGATTAATCACTGTTATTATTATATTTGTATTGCTACATGGCAAACAAGTTACCAGTAGGTGCAGTAGATTCTCAGAAAACAAACAAGACCCAGCATTCATGATATGCATGCTCCTAAGGATGTGCAATTGGGCAATTAGTTGTAAGGATGTGTTTTAAAAAATGCGATGTGGCATTCAATCAGTGATCAACTTTGTGAAAAAAGGTAGCCCTTATTCAATGATAAAACCAGCACTTGTTGAATATGCATTCCTGTTTGAAAGCCTCAGGAAAATAGGTCATCCAAGACATTGTTTAGAAGAACAGAGTACTTCAAATAAAAAGGGGAAAACTTATGAAGAGGTGCAAAATACGTTTGTCTGTTCGGCTAAAAGGATCTCCAATGCCTTAAAATGGACAGCAAAACCAGAGACCCGTGGCAGAAAATGAAAGACAGTCTGAAGTTACCTGTAAGTACTGTGACAGTTAGAAGAGGTCTGTGTGAAGCTAATCTATTTAAGAGTCCCCCGCAAAGTCCCTCTGTTAAAAAAAGGCATGTGCAGAAGAGGTTACAATTTGCTAAAGAACACATCAACTGGCCTTAAGAGAAATGGAGTAACATTTTTTGGACTGATGAGAGTAAAATTGTTATTTTCCAAAGTCCAAGGGCCGCTGACAGTTTGTAAGACAACCCCCAAACTCTGAATTCAAGCCGCAGTACAGAGTGAATCATGGTGGTGCAAGCATCATGATATGGACATGTTTCTCCTGCTATGGTGTTGGGCCTGTTTATCACATAGCAGGGATCATTGATCAGTTTGCATATGTCAAAATACTTGAAGAGGTCATGTTGCCTTATGCTGAAGAGGACATGCCTTTGAAATGGCTGTTTCAACAAGACAACGACCCCAAACACACTAGTAAACCAGCAAAATTAATGTTATGGAGTGGTTAGCCAAATTCTTGGACCTTAATCCAATCAAAAACTTGTGGGGTGACATTAAACATGCTGTTTCTGAAGCAAAACCATGAAATGTTAATGAATTGCGGAATGTTGTTCAAGAATCTTGGAGTGGAATAACAGCTGAAAGGTTGGTGGACTCCATGCCACACAGATGTGAAGGAGGAAACTGTGGTCACACAACTAAATATTGGTTTAGTGATTCACAGGATTGCCAAATGCAAAAAAAAGTCTGTATAAAATAATTTTGAGTTTGTAAAGTCAACGGCAGACGCAGTTATTTTTTAACACACACCTTCCAACTAATTGCCTGATTGCACAGCCTTAAGAGCGTGCGTATCATAAATGCTGGGTCTTGTTTTCTGTGAATCTACTGCACCTATTGGCAACTTGTTTGCCATGTAGCAATAAAAATATCCTAATAACCGTGATTAATCTGGTTAGTCACATTGGACTGCTATTATTTTGAACACTCCAATAGTTCCTCTACTTTCAGCTAGTCTATTGTTGTTACAAGGGTTTGTTTTTATATAGTCAGAAATAGAATAGCATCCAGTGAAAAGCCAAATTCAGCCTAAATTAGATAACATATTACATACTGTATTTACTGTATATACAGAGTGCATACAATGTGAACTTCTTAAGGCGGGGTGAAATATACTTGACCACATCTGGTACATTTATTATATCTACTTTTTTATTATATAAATGAGTCAAAAATTAAATAGTCAAAGCAGGTCAAAAAAAGAATGATGATCCAGAAGTCAGCTTCAGCACAGTGATAGCGACATTAACCAACAGGGGGTAGTAAAGTGAGCTGTCACAGCCAAGAGAAAAAGGAAAAGGGTTGTTGGGTGTTTCTGTGAGCAGTGTAACACAGGAAATGAGGCAACATCTTAATCACAGAAACAGACTTGATGTCAGTGTAAAAGGATTTATGTCCAAGGGTGAAGAGAGATAGTGGTGGCTAACTTTCTTGACTTACCTTGCCCTGCATCACTCGCAGCTCCTCACTCAGGTGACAGTTGACTTTCAGCAGCTGTTGTATTTTGGCTTCTGACGCTGTGAGGGCGCTCTTCACTTCCATGAATTCTTGCACTGTGATCGGGCTATCGGACATGTCAGATGACTCCGAGCTCTGCAGCGACGAAAACAGAATTCACTGGACATGTTCAAATACAAATAAAATAACAAGCACCTGTGTTAAAACAACCTTTGTTCTTCCATCTGTGCAGTTATTCCCACACGTGGCATCTTGGGCTGGATCTTCATCCGAGGCCACACTGTCGTAGTCAGGCTGGTCATTGTCCTGGCTGTCACTGTTGTGCCGACTGTTTGTTCCCTGCAGGATCAGCTCCACACACTCTGTCGGTAGAACACCACATCAATCCATTGAAAAAGTCTAAACACTCACTTAGGACTGTCTACTTTAGAGAACTAAAATGATTAACATTGCACTTCCTTTGAAAAGTAGAAATGGGTATGATAAACAACTTGCAAAAAATTGTAGCATCTTGTAAAACCCAAGGCAGGTTGAGTGCACTACTTGGCTGCAACCGGCAGGAGCATTGTCGACTCTCAGCTACTTGGCATGATGCTGTGCTAGTTGCTTTGTGGCTTTTAATGTCAGTAAATGCTGTAAAACATTGGGTTTGAAAGCGTAAGATACAACAGATTGAGAACAATAAAGCAGACTATCTTTTACAAATCTGCTAATTTAACTTCAATTGTTTGTAATGGCAAAACTAAAAGATTTTTAGTTCCTACGATGAGAGAGTAAAAAGTCTGGGTTGAGCCAAAAATGTTGTTTTTCAGGGGGCTCACTCCCATCCCTATTGTAAATACAATAATATGTGGAGAAACACACTTAAGTCAGCTCTGCCACCAAATAAATATGAACAGTAATACTCACGAGCAAACAATAACAAATAATTTGGAAAATATGGCTATGTTTTTACTGTTAAAGAATATTTTTACCTTTAGGACTTTCACAGGCATTTCCCCACTGACGACGCTTGGCATCTGTTAGAATATCAATGACCAGGGTGGCAAACTCATGAGCGCTAAACCTTGCCAACTTTTGACGACCCTTTTGAGAGAAAGTCATTTAAATGCAAAATAAATAATTAAACAGTTAAAGTGAACACAAACGGAGGGTTAAAACAGGTGGAAGGACTTGCTTGGTTTCTTGTCGAGGAGTACTCAGGGTTGACTGGCAGGAAAGGCACAACCGTGGTGTCTGTTACAAGCGTGCTGTGGTTCTGCGTGGCCAAACACACTGAAAAACACCAACACATTAAATACCAATTCAACAGGTCATAACTACTATCATGCCAAAACAATAAAAATTCGGCTATAATTACATTTCAGGAAAAAGGTCTGGATTTGGCTCCACAGGGAACCAAATCCAAAGTATGGAGTGGGTGGGGTGTATAAGTTGCTTCACAATAACTCGGAAGATGTGCACACATAAGTGCTGCATTAAAGGTCTTTTTTTCCCTTTGTTCTCATTCAGTGAGGCTGTTTCACATTTGTAATGACACCCTGAGGGACAAAGGAATGATGGTGCATTTTCAAAAAGGTGCTCCCAATGGCACTGCACCTGCTTCTGGCGCAGACATTTTTTTGAAATGTTACAGTGCATTAACACACTGCAATACATGTGGTTTCACTGCACCAAACTGAGGATATACACCTTCAATGAAACGCTGTGTACCTGCGTCTGTTTCCCGCCTGTCGACTTCATCGTAAACATCCATGGCGAGCTCTTCAAACTGATGATTACTTAGCTACAAGAGAACAACGCAAACTGAGGAATTCTGTGCAATCAAGCAAAAACATCAAGCCTAAAAGAGGGGAGAGACTTACAGACTGGAGCTTCTTCTTTGCAGCTTTTGCGAATTCGGACAAGTCAAGACTGCTTTGGAGGGGAAAACATCATTCAAATTAAATTTCAGCACAAAATAAAATGTCTAACAATTGCAAAAACATAAATACTTACTTATTTCTTTAAGCATTACAAGGCAGCATTTAACAAATATGATTCCAGTTACTAAAATATGCATTGCTTTCCAGTTTTAACATAAAATCAATTAGAAAGGTGGTACAAACTCTCTTACCTGTCTGCCATTTGAGGAATGATGAAGTGTTGCCCAAATCTGTGATCTGCAACCACAACGTTTTGAATTCATTTTGAGGACAAAAATGAAAGACACAGAAAGTACTGTAGGTCATCGCGCCTCCTTGCCTGGTTTTCGTCCACAAAGGTAAAATGTTAGGCGGTCAGTGAGTTCATACTGGATCTCCACGAGGCGCTCGGCCAGTTCCTGATGCCCAGCTTGCCTGCAATATGAGGTCACGAGTTAGAGAAAAAGGCAAGTGGGACACATTATAAGCATAAGTGTAAATGTGAACATGAATCAAAATAATTCAGATGATTTAAATAACATTAAGGCCATTCAGTAATGCTTACGTTGTTTGTATGGAAGCATTATGTGTTATCCTAACTAAACTTGATGCTTCACCTAGCAATCTGGCCCACTGAATTATGATTTACTCGAATGGAATTAGTCAGACATCATGTGACATCATCATTTTGTGTTCATTGTGTTGCACAGTTCCGCATGTTTCAGGTCTTAGCCACTATTTTTATTCCATTTCTAAATTATTACTATTGCTACACGTCCTGCCTATGTGAGGTGAAATGCAAGTCTATACATAATATAAATAGCATGCACATTTGCTTTGTTTTTTCCTCTTAAGGGAACGCCAAGGGATATGCTCACATCCTGCATGTGGGCAGTTGATGGTGAGCAAGACAATATAATTTTCTGCAGCAATAATTCAAATAACTTGGCAGTTATTCAGCACAGACAGCAGGTGATGTGCTGTACGTCAATGGTTCCCAAACTTTTCACTTTTCCCACACTGCTTCAGACATTGACTTGAAGCCATGTACTCTCTGCTCCTGCACACTTAAAAAACAAGTATTGAACATTACTAACTAGTTTTAATAAATTGTATTGTAAGTAAGTAATGTTGGTTCAAAAATGTGTATTCTGCATGGTCATATTTTGCTAAAAGTTGTTACATGAGCACTAATAAATAGATAAATATTAGTCCTGCATAGCTTTTCAGCCAAATGTTAAAATCCTTCCGTTTGCATGGGTTGAACTTGAGCTTCATTTTTATCCACATGCAATCGCTATGATTTGAGTCTGCATATTAATTTCATACCAAACTAAAAGGGGAAAGGGAAAGTTTAACAAACAATCCAAAGTACAAAAATACATAAAACCAGAGACAAAGTCTCATTTTTAGAGTAATGCCCACTCTCTTATCTTGGCAAACACATACATTGACCGGTTTTCAGTGTGGAGTCAAGAACACTACTATACTGTATATTAAATCTTCAAGATAAAACGCACTTGATGCACATTTTGATCATCAAACTTCATCAAACATCTAAATCACACAGAGCAGAACTTTGTGCCATGTCTTCTTCCCTCTTTCCGCTCTAACTGTGTACTCTGAGGTGTTCAGGCACAGTCGTAGTTGAGAGTGTTAGGAGCCAACTTCATTCTTATTCACGTACCCCTATGACCAATGGCATACCACACTTTGGAACCTAGGCTCTAAGTTATCTGTGCTTCGAGAATAATTAGGGTTGTCCCAATCCATATCGGCGCAATATCAGCAAAAAAATTATCCTGCATCTAAAATTTCCCATTTTAGTATTCCAATATAAGCGGTCTCTGCACCAGCAGGTTTATCCAGAAGGGGCCGGATGGAACCCACGCGATCACAACAATAGCATGCAGTAAACTGTGTGTATTTTTCATTGAAGTCCAAAAAAGACATTGGAGGCGAGTGTAACATTTGTCATGTCTCCTGGGGTGGCACAGCACTGGGGATGTTCAATACGACCAAACTCATCACGAATTTGAAGAAGCATTTCCACACCCTTCTGAAACATCCACAGCTGTTTGACACATTTGCAAAGCGTGAGAAACTCCCATGGAACTACAAGAAGTCATTAGTTATAAGAAAAAGATGACTAGCCCCTGTCGGTGGTGAGTAAATTCAGGTTCCAATGCTTAATATTATGCCTAGCTGCCACTACATTGTGGATAAAACTATACCGCAGATTCCTAAAGAAGTACTGTAAATGGGTTTGTTTTTCCTCATACTAAACTCTGACACCGGTCATACAGGGAGCAAACCGCCTGGATTAGGTGGTCCGATAGCCCATATTCCCGGAGCACTCCCCACAGTATTCCCCGAGGAACACGGTCGAATGCCGGTGATGTGGACTTTGCACCGGTCTGTCTTGGTGAAGAAAGAGCTGAGCCAAAAGGCAAAGCTCTCAATTTACCGGTCGAACTACGTTCCTACCCTCACCTATGGTCACGAGCTTTGGGTGGTGACCGAAAGGACAAGATCGCTGGTACAAGCGGCTGGAATGAGTTTTCTCCGCAGGGTGGCCGGCCGGGCTCTCCCTTAGAGATTTGGTGAGAAGCACTGTCATCCGGGAGAGACTCGGAGTAGAACCGCTGCTCCTCCGCAATGACAGGAGGCAGATAAGGCATCTGGTTAGGATGCCTCCCGAACGCCTTCCTGGGGAGGTGTTCAGGGCACGTCCAATCGATAGGAGGCCTCCAGGAAGACCCAGGACACGTTGGAGAGACTATGTCTCTCAGCTGGCCTGGGAACGCCTCGGCATCCGCTGGGAAGAGCTGGACGAAGTGGCCGGGGAGAGGGAAGTTTGGGCTTCTCTGCTTAGGTTGCTGCCCCCGCGACCCAACCTCGAATAAGCAAAGGAAAATGGATGGATGGATGGATAACTATGAAAATATTCGGTTTATTAATATTGAATCCTACGTTGCAGAAATTTCCTTATCGTAGCCGTGTCTGGAACCAATTATAACTGATAAACGAGCGACGACTCATACCAAAATGGCAAGTGATGTGTATGTGTGCTTCAAAATAAGAATAAATCCTGTGTAAAGTCCTTGCTTTACCTTGCATAATCGATAGGTGTCTTTCCACTGGAGTCCAGGGCTCCTGGATCAGCTCCATAAACAGCCAACAACTCAGCTTGTAACAGTTGTCCCGCTTTGGCCGCTATGTGCAACGGTGTGTTTCCTTTCTCCTGTGACCAACCCCCCGCCCCCAATAAAGCACATTAATATTATTATTATTAGAAATATGATATCACCTGAAAGGGAATCCAATAGTTCTGATATCCACGCACTGGATGGAAGAAGTTGGCCTGCGCTCCCAAAGATAAAAGCCTCAGGCAGGTCTCCAGGTTCCCTGTGCGAACACTGGAATGCAGTTGCTGCACACATACAAAGAGCCAAGTGGGTGCAAGTTAATTACCCCTCGCAGAAATATTCAAGAGACTAAAACAAGAGAAGAATAAAGGGATGGAAATCTCACCTTGCTAAGATCTTTGGCGGTCACGCTGTCGTCCTCCCTGCAAGGCATGCGATGGACGAACGCCAACATCTGGTATTTGGCCTTGATGAACTCTGTCTTATTGGGACTGGACATACAGCATGCATGTTAAACACGGATTATTTACTGTTTCCAAGGTCAATTTCAAGTTAATGTCCCAGCAACTTGCAACCATATCTTATATACACGAGAATGAGATAAAACATGTAGTACATTTTTATAATATTACTTATTTCCATCTAACAAGCAAAATAATACACAGTTAGGCACTTTTTGCCACTAGAGGAAATTGATTCTGCGGTCAAACATGATCATGGGCTCCTCAAATTGTTCTGTAGTCCGCGATACAAGTTCCTGTCTCAGAAACGCTCTAAATGAACATCAACATCCTGTTTGTTTTCTGTCTGATGGTCACGTGTTTATGTATTTTGCCTTCAACTGTAGCGACTAGGTATGTAGAAGAAAAAGTCATTTGTTTCTTGGCTACGCTTTGCGTCATGAATCCAATATCGAAATGTGTGTTTTCTCCAGGTTTGTTTGTCAAACTACTATTTCACAATGAACTGGAAAATGCTCCCCCACTGCTGAAAGCTTTTTAAAATCAGTAATGTTTTATAGCAAATGCTAACTGAATGTAACACATGAAGTGTACGTATAATGAACGCCACGTTGCTATTTTCATTGTCATACTACTCAGTTATTAGTTATGTACACAACTATTAAGGAACTATGTGTAATTTTCTTTATTGCCATATAGATTTGAATTCTGAATTACTAAATGATTGAATTGTAAATTACTAAATGATCAACCATTTTGATAACCTGTAAACTTTGGAAGTTTGAATGTGAGACACTAATCATTAGTATTTAGTACAGTAGTTTTAGAGTAGATTTCATATATGCTATATGTTTTATAGTAAGAGGTAGATCATTTTGATTGTGTGCACGCCTGATGTACATCTACAATGTACATAAATACTCATTTATAAACATAGTAAATATACATATATTCTCTATGTTTACAGTAGGAGGTAGAGTTTTGGTAAAATGCGCTCTCTATGCTGTTTTTGTTGACGGAAGTAGTGTTATTATGCGCTCTGTGAAATCAAGGTGCCCAGAAAATAAGTAATGCTTAAAATGACCAAAATAGGGAAAATATTACTCGTTACATGTTGTCATGAATGTGCCTGTCACTACATAGTCGCAGCATGTACACTGATGTGAAAATGTTTTGGTTTTTTGCATGTTTGTCACTTCAATGTTTCAGATCAAACAAACTGAATTAATTTAATTAGTCAATGACAACACAATTGAACATTTTTTTAAAAATAAAACCTGTTATTATTAGGGGGGGAAAAACCCCCTACCCCCCTTAAAACATAAGTTAACTGAGAATAATTGAAATCTATCAGTATGAGAAAGGTTAAAGCCGTTTCTAAAGCTTTGGGACTCCAGCAAACCACAATGAGAGCCATTATCCACAAGTGCCAAAACCATGGAACAGTGGTAAACCTTCCCAGGAGTGGCTGCCCAACCAAAATTATCCCAAGAGCACAGCAACGACTCCTCCAAAAGATCACAAAAGACCCCACAACAACATCCAAAAACCTGGAGGCCTCACATGCCTCAGTTAAAGTCAGTGTTCATGACTCCACCATAAGAAAGACACTGGGTAAAAACGGCCTATATGGCAGAGTTCCAAGACGAAACCTACTGCTGACCAAAAAGCACTTTGGTTCATCTCAGTGTTGCCAGAAAACATCTTGATGATGGGCTGTGTAGATGGAAAAAAAAACATGGCTATTGCGATGTTTGTTTTTGGGGAGTTGATCTGCTCTTAGTTTAAAAGAACCAAAAAAATCTTTTAAAAAAATGATGATCTATTCAGATCTGCTAAAAACCTCTACTTGGTGAAATATGTCCGAAATTATTGAGCGACCACTCGATGCTGCCACGGGGAGCATTCCACACCCAAAACAAAAACACCCCAGTTATGAGCGAGGCGCCACATTCCCGCAGCTGAAAGGTTGAGATTGTGCAGCGCACACAAACACTTACTGAACACGGTCCTGCGGGTGGACTTTGCGTTTCCCACTCGTTGAGGAGGAGGAAGAGGGGTCCAAAAGGCTGTGCTCCCATATGGAATTGGCTCCATTGCCATAAAGTGTCTGCACCATCTATACAGCATGTTGGAGATAAGCGTCTCAAAAAGCGCGAACACGATGCTGGGTGAGGCTAGGCGGACAAGTACAAGTCACCTGGAACTGGGAGGGGGGCCAGGCGGAGTGGGTTAGATGCCTGACTTGGGAGCTGTGTCGTCCCAGACCTCGATGGATGCTGCAGCACTCATCACAGATCAACACACCTCTGCTGACAGAAGCCCAGCGAGGCTCTGGAAAACACAAACAATCAGTCATTAAATTTAGTGGGCATTTTACATTCATACTGAAAAAGGGCAACCATGCTAACATTTTGGCTTCCTTCTTCATAAGATATCGGCAAACAGTGACTTATTAGTAACAACTGTTATCATTGGTCCTCGCCAGCCAACCCGTAAATTAAGATAACACCCCGTTTGAATATTTCATTATGATGCTAACATAAATAAATAAGCCGAAAAGTTCGTGCCATCTTCTACACACAGCAACACTACCAAGGACACGTTTTGTCCGCAAGAGAAACACGTACACTCCATTCCAAGTAGCAACGTGTCCATTAGCATTAGCGCAGATCAACTACAATAGCTGTTTAGTGTTGTGGTCGAGTAGCTAGCAAGTTAGCTCCAACAGCTAATGCTAGCTTGTTTGACATCATCAATATTGTCATTACCCGGAGCACTGCAGTCGGCGCAGACCTCCTTGCTTCGCACTCGCTTCGACATCCCCGTCGAGTCCACGAGAATACCCGGGTAAAAGAATTCGGGGCGACTGGCTTGGCTGTCTGGGACTAGCAAAGAGCAACAACGCTGCCCATCTGCCTTGCCTGCTGATGCTGGTGAACAAAGATGGGCCCCGTTACAATACTTTTGGAGGGGGCTCGTCCTTGCGTCCTCGTTCGTTTCCTCGCTCGCGTCATTTTCCAAACCGTAACATTTTGTCTGCTGATGCTATCGCTACATACCCAGCAAAAAACCCCGAAAACACAACGTTTCAACGTTTTTTAAGAGGACAAACCGTGGACAGCGATCCCTCATTTACCGCTATTGCAGACTTGACTGATAAACGAATTTACACCAAGTAGGATTCTTTCCTTAATAAATGGAATATTTGCGTAGCTATGAAAAAACGTGTTTTCAATGATATAACACCCACATAGTCACCTTTACAATTATATTACACAATGATTATAATAGATACAATCAAAGAACACAAGCCATTTAAGAATGTTTAGCATGTAGGGGACCAGAATCCAGGACAGGAAGTCTCATCGGGGGTTCAAAGTTGAGGTTCAACTTGTTGTGGGCTGCAGCCCGTGTTATTATAATGGGTATTGTAATTACTGTTATGTTATTATGATTGTGCCTGTTGTGAGATTATTTAAACCTGCAATAAAATCCGCAGTCTGGTGCTTCCATGGTGAATAATTACTAGCATCTAGTGACCAGTGTGAATACTACATTCACAAATTGGTGGTCATAGTGGTTTATAACTTCATTTTCCATCCATTTTCTATGCAGCTTATCCTCACGGCTGAGAGTACGCTGGAGCCTATCCCAGCTGACTCCGGGCAGGCGGCGGGGTACACCCTGGACTGGTCGCCAGCCAATTGCAGGGCACAAAGACAGTCATTCACACTCACATTCATACCTATGGCTACCCACTCATCCACCGTGCGGCCTAGTGGCTTATACTGTATTTCATTATCAATTTTGTACATTTTTAAGCTTGAAAAGGCTTAATTTGGACAAAAAAGTGTAGAATTTGCTTAAATCCCATTACCTTACTTATGCATTCAAACTTCTAGTCTCTAAAGGTATGGAAATAGGGGAAAACCTATGGGGGTAGGATTAAATAAGCTTTCCTTCTTCCTACTCCTTTTGGACATGTGGAACTGTCGATTGTACTAAGTGAGGAATTCCAATGTAATTTACATGCATGTTCAAATAAAATGAAACCATCACCATAAATATTATTTTGACTAATTAGTGGCTGTAATCAACCACAAAATAGCGATCATTTTTAATTAATGTTTGAAATCTGCAATGGAATGGAGGAGTGAGGGACAACTGTATCTGTGTTTTTGGAGAGATGACATTTTTTGTCCTGAGGATCTCAAAATGTGAGTTCTTGTTTGAAATCTGAGACTGTAGAAAAGATGAAAATCAACTTGCTTATCATTATTATGACCCATGTCGGGGTCATAATAATGACAGTAATATTAATAAGAAACACACAAAGCAAATATTCCCTGATATGTACTTTACAAACATCTTCTACTGGGCAACTTTGTGGCATTGAAGGAGACGAGGCCTTTGAAGACGTTATCGGTTCTTTAAACCCTTCTCTCACAGATGCCGGCTGATGGTTATTGGACTGCCCTCGGTACCAGTAACACCCGTGTCTTGATGGACAGCCAATCGGATCCTCCGGCTCTGGTTTGGTGACATTGTTTTTGTGTCCACCACTTCACTTTTCTGTTCAATAACCCTGAGGATCTTTGAAGAAGTTTAAAATGACTGTCTTACTGCATCGGGCCTCAGCAGCAATGGCGCACTGTGAGAGGCCTTGCTTGTGCAGCTTCAAGAGAGAAAGCTTTTTTGCCTTTGCCGTGAAGAGTTGGTGACAGTGCGAGTACCTCACAGAAAATGACATTGAATCTACATTCTTTGCTAAGATTTTGGCTTTTAAAGGCTGTGGTCTGTGGTCACAGCCTAGTTCAGTTGAATGGTTGTTATAAAGAAGCAATAAATAAACAAACCACTTACTTTTCTTGTCTCCCGCCCATGTATTCTTTTGGATTTTGAAGCGCTACTTAAAACCTTTTTGGCTGAGAGAGCCATGAAGCTGCATATTTTAAAATGTATTTCAGCGAGAGCTGTGTAATATATATATATATATATATATTTTAACATTCAATACAACTGAATGTGTGCATTTTCACGCAAGACCAACAATTTTAGAATATAATACGTCTCTGAATGGCCGCACGGTGGTTGAATGGGTAGCATGTTGGCCTCACAGTCAGGAGGTTCTGGGTTCGAATCTCTGTCGGGCATCTCTGTGTGGAGTTTGCACGTTCTCCCCGTGCATGTGTGGGTTTTCTACGGGTACTCCGTTTTTTTCCCACATTCCAAAAACATGCATGTTAGGTTCATTGGCGACGCTAAATTGTCCTTAGATGTATGTCTTTGTCTATATGTGCCCTGCAATTGACTGGCGACCAATCCAGGGTGTACCCCCGCCTCCTGCCCAAAGTCAACTGGGATAGGCTCCAGCACACCCGCAACCCTAATTAGGATATAGCGGTATAGAAAATGAATTAACGAACATTGTTATATTGAAGCTCACCAATTATAAATCCATCCATCCATTTTCTATACCGCTTATCCTCATTAGGGTCACGGGGATGCTGGAGCCTATCCCAGCAGACTTTTGGGCGAGAGGCGGGGTACACCCTTGACTGGTCGCCAGTCAATCGCAGGGCACATATAGACAAACAACCATTCACACTCACATTCATACCTACGGACAATTTAGAGTCGCCAATGAACCTAACATGCATGTTTTTGGAATGTGGGAGGAAACCGGAGTACCCGGAGAAAACCCACACACGCACGGGGAGAACATGCAAACTCCACACAGAGATGCCCAACGGAGATTTGAACCCTGGTCTTCCAGATCTCCTGACTGTGTGGCCAATGTGCTAACCACTCAGCCACCGTGCGGCCCCCAATGATAAATAATCAATAAAATAATATATAAAATGCTATAATACATCAATGTTAAGACATGTCTGTGAGACAGATGAGGGGCAAATAATAAAACAGGGCGGGCTCCGCCCCAGTTGAGAAGCACCTGTAAAAAAAAACTTTGTATTGCAACTGACAACGTTTCAACTTTCGATACTGTTTGTTTCTTTAATAGTATTTTTGGAATGAATAAAAAAACAGCCACAATTGGCCCCCAGGCTGCACCTTGGACACCCCTGCCTTAAGTGTTAAACTGCCATGGTGTGGTTAAACACAACACACAGAGTAGGTATTACATTATTTCATGCTGTATGGACTGTAGTCCCCTCTTGCATTTGGTCGCCTAATTATGATAACTGCAGCAAGTCCATTTAATGAGCCAGCGACCCGGAGAGCTCATTAACTGTAAGGCAGAACTCCTGCGGTGCAAATCCCGCCGCCGCTGCTGCGTTTGGACTGTGCAAGGGACTCCGAAGTCTTTATTGTCACTCTAAACAAACAAGTCCGCTGTGACTCCTGATGCTTCATGCAAGGCGGGCTGGGCGAACAGAACCGGCTACTGTGGCTTTAAAGGGGTGTTGGTTCGTGCAGAGGTAGCAGAAAGGTTTGATTTAGTCGCAAAAGAACACCGCGTACGCTTGGCGAGGCTGCCCCCTCCGTCCTCGCACGTCTCGTCGCTGTTGTCCTTACGACAGGAAGAAGAACCGAGCCGGGCCTTCAGTGATGGGAGGTAGTATGCGTTCGTGTCTTTGTGCGTTCATCACCGGGCACCCAGCTTATCGCACCGACACTCACACGCGTTGTGTTTTTGTGCCGTGACAGAAGCTGAGACGCGGCAGAAATTGCTGCGCAATGTGAAGAAAGAGGTTCGTTCATGCTTTTGTGTTTCTCTTCATTTTACATGTCAGGATTACGCCAGACACCCCCCCCCCATCCTTTTTCTAATTATTACATAATAATGATAAGAATGAAAATGGCACACCAGCAGCCATGGATGGTGGTGACGATTATGCCAGTGATGACGACGCTGATAAGTGATGATGTGTTCGTGTTTACTAATTGTCTGTCATTCTAAAACCTCATTTGCGTGACCTTCTGTCGTAGATACGGCAGATATGTGCGAGGTCTTGTTGATTCCTCCCATATTGTGAGAGGGGGGGGGTGGATGATTTATTCATGGCAGAGAAAGCCGGGTACTTCCAGGCGTATCGCGTCCGTGATCCCCCTCCTCTGTGACTCATTGCCTCCCAAACATATACATGACTCCTTGCTGCAAGCTCCGTTCAAATGCAGATACGTGTGTTTCTGGACAATTCATTGAGCATGCATAGTGAGCTGGATCAAAAATAAGCTTCTCGGAAGACAATAATGCTTAGGTTGTTTGGCAATTGTGTACCAAAAGTGATGACCAAAATAAGGCCAATCCGGGTCAAAGGTAATGTATTTGTTGAATGGGTGCAGAAAATGGGCATGTGCTGCTAATGTCAGTGATAAGAGTAGCAAATAGTTATTCATTTAAAACATATTGGTCAGAGATGCCTCACGGTCGCCTCCCTGGTGAGGTGTTTCGGGCATGCCCAGTCGGGAGAAGGCCCCCGGCAAGACCTAGGACACGCTGGAGGGACTAAGTCTCACAGCTGGCCTGGGAACGCCTTGGTGTCCTCCCGGTGGAGCTGGAAGAGGTCGCCGGGGACCGGGAAGTCTGGACTTCCCTACTGAAACTTCTGCCGCCGTGACCCAGACCTGGATAAGCGGAAGAAAATGGAATGGAAAAAATGGAAAAATGGTCAGAGATCCCCCTAAATGACAGCACACTTCATAAATGCTAGTCAAAGATCACTACATGACAGGGGCGCACTGATGGTTTTAAGAATCTCTCTTCTGCCTGCAAAACATCTAGTCTAGGGGGTTCTGATGTTTTTGAAGACCTACTTGAATAAAAAGCTAGTCAAAGACTTTTTATATGACAGGCCACTGTAGTTTTTAAAGATCCTCTATGTGACAGGAGCGTTCATGTTTTTAAAGACCTACCCCAGGGATTGCATTTTGATGTAAAACATATGCATGCACGGCATCTCTCCCTCAGGTGAAGCAGATCATGGAGGAGGCCGTGACGAGGAAATTTGTGCACGCCGACAGCAGCCACATCATTTCCTTTTGTGGTAATGTTTGTACTATTTGTGTATTGTAGAGAAAAGCGCAAGCACACCAAGCCCCCCCCCGACGAGTCTCCCTAGGCCTTTTTATTACAGGCTAAATGTGTAATTATCATTTGTGCAAAGTGAAACGTCTCTCTAATTAAAACAGTCCAGCCGGAGGGGAGATACAGTACTGTAGCACACTGTTACAACCGTATTTGCAAATATTCTCCTTTCAGATTGCACTTCTATTTAGGAAAAGGTAGCCAGATAAATTTGTATTATAAGCCAGATACCTAATGGAGGTGTTGATTCTAATCAGCAGTGAGGTTTGTGTGTGTGAAATTCACATCCCTCATATCCTAGCAACAGTGTTTTTTGTCTATTTGTGCCACCTGTGCCTTCCTTTCACCTGATTTTCCTTTCTCTTTATTTTTAATTGGCAACCATTCTGCCTAGCATGGGTTAAAAACATGGACGCACGGAAACCTTATTCTGACTAATGAGTGTGTGTTTAAATGTGCGTAGCTGTGGTGGAGGCTTGTGTGCTGCATGGATTGAAGCGGCGTATAGCGGGGCTGCTGTGCAGTAACAAGGTTGCGGCGCTCTTCCTGAAGGTGGCAAAAAGCTTTTCGCCCGCAGAGCAACTTTGTCACAAGGTTCAAGAGCTGGAGCATCTCATAGAGAACAGGTGAAAATGCAATTGTAGTCGTGCTTTCTCCTCCATTTACTGCATTCAAGGGTGCATCACAAGCCACTGCTGTATCTAGTCACATCATACAGCAGTATGGCATATTTTTCCACAGGACTTTTGTAAAATTAAAAATTGTGCACCTTTATCGGGATTGGATTGAGACACACCCTGTTCTGTAATGAGTATAATTCCTTTATTAATAGATGTGGTGTCGAATTGTGTTTTCCAGTAAACAAAACAACTCTTCACTGAGCAACGAGCGCAGTCGTCAGTCCAAATTGAGCAGCCTCCCCCCTCAGGCGCTCAAACACTTGTGGATACGAACCGCTCTGCTGGAAAAGCTGCTGGACAAAATCGTCTTGTATTTAGTAGAGAACTGCAGGTAGTGTAGTGTATCATTAATACACATACCGCATGTGTTAGTCAATGGCTACAGATCTGTAAGTCACTGTGTTTTGATGTGTTTCCCGCAGTACATTTTATGAGAAGGAAGCTATGCTGATGGATCCTGTGGATGGGCCGATTCTTGCATCACTATTGGGTAACAGCATGCCTGCGTCAACATGATTCTCAGCAATCTTTGTATTAACTATCACTTACCAGTCTATGACCATTCTTTACAGTTGGTCCTTGTGCTTTGGAGTACACCAAGGTCAAGACCGCAGACCATTTCTGGACGGACCCATCTGCGGACGAGCTGGTACAAAGGCACCGCATCCACAGCGGCCACTGTAGGCAAGACTCTCCATCAAGAAGACCGGCTCTGGTTAGTTTGCCAGTCCCATTAAAGGTGCTTGGTTGGGTGCTGCATGGGGACAACTTTCAAAAGTTTTGCAAGCATTGTAGCCTGCCTTCTTTCTGCTCCAACACTGCAAGCCACAGTCCCTGTAGCTAATGATAGCGATTTAGGCAAAGTTTAGCTACCAATATTAGGCTATACTGTACATTAAATGATATAATTTTCCCCCATCACCTTTCCCAGACTGCTTTTGTGCACGTATGTACAGGACAGCCGTGAGCAAAAGCCATGACCACCAATGATTTTTTTTCAGGACCAACAAAAAGTTTTACAGTTTAACTTCAATTGTGACAAGTACAGTGGTGTGGAAAAGTCTTAGCCCCCTTTCTGAGTTCCTTTTTTTTTGCATGTTTGTCACACTTAAATGTTTCAGATCATCAAATTTTAATATTGGTCAACAACAACACAACTGAACACAAAATCAAGCGTTTGCGATAACTTGCACCAAGTCTCTGACAGCACTGTGGATGAATTTTGGTTCACTCATCTTCAACTGGTGTAATTCAGCCCCATTGGAGGGTCTCCCAGCATGAACTGCCTTTTTAGGGTCATATCACAGCACCTCAATAGGATTCAGGTCATGACTTTGTTTAGGACACTCCAAAGTCTACAATTTGTTTTTCTTCAGCCATTCGGAGGTAGACTTGCTGGTGCCTTTTGGATCATTGTCCTGCTGCAGATTCCAAGCTGGTTTCAGCTTGAGGTCACAAACAGATGGCCAGACATTCTTCTTCAGGATTTTTTGGTAGACAGCAAGTCTTCCAGGTCTTGAAGCAGCAAAACAACACCAGACCATCACACTACCACCACCATATTTTATTGTTTGTATGATGTTCTTCTTTTGGAATGCATTACCTTTATGCCAGATGTAATGGGACAGAGACCTTACAAAAAGTTCAACTTAATGTTATTTTTGTTCAGAAGTGTTTTTTGTTTTGGAACTCTGCCATGTAGGCGGTTTTTGTCTTTCTTATAGTGGAGTCATGCACACTGACCTTAACCGAGGCAAGTGAGTCCTGCAGTTCTTTGAATGTTGTTGCGGGGTCTTTTGTGACCTCTTGGATGAGTTGTCGTTGCACTTTTAGAGTAATTAAAGTTGTCCGGGCACTCATAGGAAGGCTTATCACTGTTCCATGTTTTTGCTATTTGTGGAAAAGGGCTATTATTGTCCCAAGGCTTAAGAAATGGCATTACAACCTTTTCCAGACTGATATAATTAACCTCATTGTTAACAGTTGGGGCAATCACTTTTTCCACACATGGCCTTATAGGTTTGGCTTTTTTCATTCCTTAGTAACTTTAGATAAAAAAAACCCTACATTTTGTGATCAGTTGTCATCAACTAGTATTGAAATTTGTTAGATGATCTAACATTTATGTGTGACAAACACGCACAAAATGAGAAATTAGGAACGCGGAAAATACAGTGACGTGAAAAAACGTTTAATCTGTTTTATTACACCATTGTTGGTCACATGCTAGCCAGTGGTGTTTTTTAAGTGTAATTTGGAGCCCAAGAGGTCACATATTATAGTAGATTTCCCACCCAGCCATCTTCTTATCTGAGGTCGCAGCGGTAGCAGCCTAAGCACACACTTCCCTCTCCTCAAGATTTTCACAACCTCTCGGCAAATCTTGAGGTGTTTGGTCTTCCCTGAGTCCTCCTACTGGTTAGACCTGCCCTGGACACGTCTCTAGTGAGGCGTCCGGGAGACATCCTGATACCTGAGCTACCTAATCTTGCTCCTCTTAATGTGGAGGAGCAGCAGTTCTACTCCAAATTTTAGAAGCTTAGTTAGAGGGGAACGCCACCATTGTATCCAAAATAAAAGTTATTTCAGAATAGTCACGATACACCTGACGCCGCTAGTCAACTTGGCTACCATCCAAATGTAATCACCGTAAATGCAACAGCTCAGTGATAGGGGTTCAGACAAACTTAAAGTAAATAACTTTTTTAGTAAAATGCATCTATTCACCAGCGATGTTAATTTATCTTCCCCAATCAGACATTGTGGCTGTAGCTTCGCTTGTCAAACCATTCTGCTCTGATCAGCCAGAAGACTGATCTGTGGGCCAAAGAGGCAAATTTTAAATCTTGTCTGAAACAGCCCCATTGCTGTATATGTATGTGACATGGGCCAGCATTCTTGATTCTGAAGGCTCAGAGCAGATTACGACCACACAAATTGAGGTCTGGTTTCACACAAAAAAAACTTAAAATACAGGAAGCAGTGAAGCCAAGATACACGCTACAACTGTTGGGAATAAATCCATAGAGTTTAATAGAACAAATACTATAATTTAAGTTTGTAAATATAAAGTAGGTCAGTGCTTCTGGTAGTGGTTTGGCCAGCAGAGAAGGCTTTGCTGGCACTGACAGCACGTCACTGAGTAGTGACTAATCCTTATGGCATCCAATACCCCTGACAGATCCAAAAGAGACAGTCCAGTGGCAGCATGGATGATCGCCCTCTGGTGTGGGCAAGGGAATATGTGGAATCACTCCACCAAAACTCAAGAGCCACTTTGTTGTTCGGCAAGAACAATGTTCTGGTGCAGCCGGTATGTACAGTATGTTATAATACAGGACCTGTACTCAGCTAATGTGAAATATCTATCAGCATTTTAGCAATAAAGCATTGAGATGAAAGTTACTTTTTATGTCTTTGTGCAGAGAGATGACATGGAGGCTATCCCAGGCTACCTGTCTCTGCATCAAACTGCAGATCTGATGACACTCAAATGGACACCCAATCAGCTGATGAATGGCAATGTCGGGGAGTTGGATTCTGAGAGGAGGTCAGTTTAATACAAACTAGTCTGAGCAGGCCAGAGACTTGTCTTTACATCCTTAACGTCTTCATATTTCTTGCAGCGTCTACTGGGACTATGCCATGACAATTCGCTTGGAGGATATTGTGTATCTGCACTGTCACCAGCAAGGTAATCTACTTCTGAGCTCTTAAGCTTTAGGAAATTCTAGGGACATGTTACTTTTTTTATTATCAGGCAATTTTTGCTGTGTTGAATGAATACAGGCGAAACGTGCCGGAGAACATTCATTTTTAAAACCTTTTTTATATAGTCAACTCTGTTGTTTAAATTTGCCTACAATTGTAACACTACCCATGGTAGAAAGATCTGGCGGCAGCTGGTCATTCAAGGATGGGAAGTTCCAGCCAACTTCATAAATGTTTATTTATTTATATGCAAAAGATACCCTCTGTTCCTCAGTTCCTTTTCAAGAAAATTCTGTAGTACCAACTGGGCATCTTTTCCAGGTACTTCACCAGTGTCCTCTCAATGCCAAGCAGACTGCTTAAACGGCCTTGGCCATTTTGTAATCTTTGGGTGTATGACATGAGCCGCTTTAAACAGAAGAAACTCCTCTCTACGCTTGCAGAATCGCAGAGTGACAGAATACAACATAATGCTAGTCTTTTTTTTTTTTTTTTACAAAGTCAAAGTAGCTAGGGATTGGTAAAGTCTCCGGATCAGTTCAGAACAACGGAATGAAAAGCTTGGAAAATGCTTTGGTGGAGGTTTAAACCTCAAGCCAATTCGCTCATTTCATTGTCAGTTAAAAAGAAATTCCGCCTCAGACAGATGATCCAATCATCATGCAGGAGCAGAGCGCCCGGGCCAACTGTCTAAAAGGGCCGTGCGCTGTGGATGAATGAGAAAGGAGTCGTGTCAGTTATCTGTGATAAGTAGCTAAATCTGAGGAAGAGATAAAAAGGTATTCTAGCGCGTATTTAGTCAGTGAACTGTACACACAGCAGTACATATTTCACCCCTTTTTTTGGACATTGTAGGCGATGCTCACTGAGCTTCCCATGCAGTCTTAGAGCAATCACCACTGGTAGAGTGTCCTATTGAAAACCATTGAAAATACCATTTCTGATCCAACATTTGTTTTAAACCACAGCAGTCCTTTAGGTTATAGCTTCAACTAACGGGCTTTCTGTTTTCACATCAGTCCACCAAATGGCCCTACTTTTCCCCTGCTTTAAAAGTATGCAGCAAAATTAATCACTTTTTATTGCCCACCCTGTGGTCTGCAAAGGTGCCTTGCTGCTCAAGTGATTGCGGTGTGGGGGGTTTTGTAGTAAACATACTGGCCTTTAGAAGGGTTCAATTCCAAAAAACTGAATGCATTTTTGATATAAAGCTTTGCTATTAATAACATACTTCTGAAAAAAAAGTGGAAAAAAATGCAATGCACCAACAGTTTGGTTCAGAGTGAATTTGAAGGACCACTTAAAAGGTTCTTTACTAAGCTTTGAAACCATTTCTCCACAATCAGTGAACAGTGGAGGAACGGTGGTTTTGGTGAGCCAGGACGGCATCCAGAGACCCCCATTACACTTCCCCAAGGGAGGCCACCTGCTCCAGTTTCTCACCTGCTTGGAGACGGGGCTGCTACCTCACGGCCAATTGGACCCACCGCTCTGGAATCAGAGAGGAAAGGTCAGCATAAATAAAGGATGCTCCTTTTATTTGACTACCACCTCTTCCAGACTATTTTTCTTTCTCATTGCTAGGGAAAGGTTTTCCCCAAATTGCGCAGGAGGAGCCCGCATGGTTCATGTGACTCTGTGTCTGATAAAGAGGATGATGAAGCGACCGATTACGTTTTTCGGATCCTCTTTCCTGGCAATCAAATGGAGTTCAGTAGGTCATCAGAGGTTATTAGCAGAGATACATCATTATGCTTATTTTTTAAGGGAGTATGTGATTGTGTGCAGTGGCTTTAGAGCTGATGGACCAGGGTATGACTATGTGGCAACCAACCCCCAGGAAGTCATCTTGTTCCTCTTGCTCACAGAATGGATCCTCTGACGGCTCTCTGCCTAATGGTTGCAATCAAGAAAGGTATTTCAGTGTTTTATCTTCAGTTTATTAGGGATCTAACTAACCAACCAAATCCCCGCTACAAGGGCTCCTCTAAAACTCCTTTGCGACACGATGAAGTACCAGATCATCTCACGGGCTTTCTACGGATGTAAGTGTGAATTCAGCCAAAGGTTCACTTGAATGAATGAATAAAACAATAGCTCTCTTATCCTTCCACCCCAGGGTTGGCTTACTGCCGCCATCTGTCCACAGTTCGCACCCACCTCTCCGCTCTGGTCAACACCACTATTGTCATCCCCGATGTGCCCACGGACGCACAAGGAGGCCTCTCTGCAGATGTCTGGGCCGAGTTCCTCCAGAACAGCTCTGTAATACTCACACGACTTAGCAAATGACATGCCTCCCTAAATTACGCTTTTTAACAGTAAAAATACCCCGTTCAGGCCTTTGAAGAACAAGAGATACACAGGCTTGTGTATTTTGGTGGTGTGGCACCTTCGCTACGCAAGGAGGTCTGGCCCTTCCTGTTGGGACACTACCAGTTTACAATGAGTGAAACGTGCAGGATGGAGGTATTTGTACAGCACTGTTCATGGACACAAATGTTGATTGCGGTTGTAGAAATATATTTTATTTTATGTTATATTAATAATATATATGATCTATACAGTATATTTTTATTCTATTTTTTTCTCAGCAGTTTTCTATTTTTTTAATCTATTGTATTGTTTTAATCTGACAACCCAATATAGTCAGCTCTTTGAAACATTTTCACTGAACTTTTTCCAATACTACTGCCTCCAACATAGTATTTAATTATACTTCCAATATATGTAATGTAACTTACGTATGTATTTTTAGATGCACAACATACTGACTTTGTCTATTACTGTATTAAATTTTAAATAGTATATAATTATTATATTTATAGATACTCTATATGTACATACAGTATACTCTTTGTGTAGTAGTTCATGTCATGGATTTTACATAATACATGCTTGAGCTCATCAGACTGAACTTAAAATTACACTTTCCACAGCATACAAGTGCGTGTATTTTAAATACTTTGATTATACTTCATATGTTAAAGCATTTGTTTATATTTAATCTTTTATCTTATCCTTATTTATCTAATTGAGAAGAGTAAATGTGGCAGTTCTACAACATTATCAACTAAGTATGAACTAGTATCATTCACATCTCAACAAAATCCTGTTAGATGTGTAGATTGTACCAGCCAGTGTATATACAGTACATAACACCCACGCTAAGTGTTATATTTGTGTTTTCGTCGACATGCACTTGTTTCAGATTGATGAGCAGATGGGCATCATGTACGAACAGAACATGAAGGAGTGGAAAGGTTGCGAAGCCATTGTGCGCCAGAGAGAGCAAGAGAAACATGCAGAGGCCATTGCTAGGTGTTTGTCGGGCACCAGCGTTGAGAGGGGGCCTATCGAGCGGGACTCAACCATCAGCACAGATGTGAGTCAACCTTTTAGTATATTATGTGATACAGGCATAAAAGGGAACTTGCGTATTACAAGCAAATTAGACTTAAAGTTCTGCTTTTTCTTTTGTATTCTTTCCGCTTTAGTCATCGCTAAGCAGCAACTCAGATCAGCAGAATGTGCAGGCACAAAGCAACTCCAGCAGTAGTGCACAAGTAAGATCCCATTCCTATCTTTAGTTTAAGCATCACACAGGAATAAACAGAATCTGCACTTGTTGCTGAGATGTTAGCCTGTATTATTGGTTGTACATTACATCAACTCAATCGCTTTTTTGTTTTGTTCACTCCATTTCATTGGTTCTTTAGGAACTTGTATTGGTCGATGCTGGGGATCCAATAGAGAAAGAAGAAATTCAAAAACAGCACAAGAGTCCAATAAAGGACATCCCAGCTGGTCCTGTTGGCTCCAGCAACTTATCCCCCCCTCCGGGTTCAACGGAGCCAGATACTCAATCTACAGCCTCTCAGCAGTCAGTGAACACATCTGACGTCTTACACGTGAAATCTGAACACAAATCCCTGCCAGACAAGATACAAGAGCTGACAGCCAAGGACGTCTTAGGGAATGAGAGGATGGAGACAGAAAGTGATGTGGGTGAGGAGAATGGAATCACAATGAAGCCAGACAGCTCTGAAGCAGAGAAATCTGTAAATGCTAATGAGCAATCCAGTGTTGTAAAAAGTATACATACAAGGGATGTGAGGTCCCCCCCAAAAAACACCAATGTTATCAAGTTGGAAACTGAGATTCAGAACAAATATTTCCAAGCACCTCCACTAGGGCAGGCTTTGACTCAAGCACAAAATACAAAAGATCAGGACAGAGAGTGTGTTTGTATGCCAACACCAGATGAAATTCCACAAATTGGGACTGGCCCTGAGTGTTCAGAAAAAGAAGAAACAAAAGCTGTGTCAATGGAGTCATTAGATTCTGTGTGTGATACCAAAAAAGCGGCAGACATTCATTTTGAAAAACCTGGCTCAAACTCACCTGTCAGGCAAGTACTCAACGCTCTCCAGTCAGCATCCCGGGGGAGCCTTTCCCTGTCCTCCCACACCAGACAGTCCCCAGACTCGGATGACTCTCCCTCTGCCTTGGAGATGGAGGACATCCCTGCCGGGGTGACTTGCTTGAACCTAGAGGAAATGAACATTAGGCCGTTGACTGCCCTTGCAGCCCCTCCGGTTTCACTGGCTCGGAGGGGGAAGACAGAACCCGAAGACCTTGTCCTGGATCCCCATCGGGACACTGCTTGTAACACCAGCCCCGAGTGCACTGACATGGGACTGTCTGAAGATGAACCTGATACAGAAAATGTGTTTGCAGAACAGGAAACTGCAAAGGCTGGAGGAGAGTCCAAATGTGATAAATCCTTGGCCCACCAAGCCTATTCTGTAAGGTTGACAAAAGGATCCATTTTACTTAAACTTTAACCTAAACCAGTTGACTGTTATCTCTTTGGCAGCAAGAAACACAGGACATGTACCTGATCAACTTGCATCGCATTGACAAAGATGTTCGACGATGTGACAGAACATACTGGTATTTCACCCCCGAAAACCTGGAGAAGCTGAGGAACATCATGTGCAGGTAGCACTGGAAACACAGAGGATCTTTTGGAATAATTCGGAACGGTTTTAATCTATTGAGTTATCATCTTTATAGCTACGTGTGGCAACATCTGGACACAGGTTACGTCCAGGGAATGTGCGATATACTGGCACCCCTACTGGTCATTCTGGATGATGGTCAGTTGTGTCCATGTGTTTTCCCCAAGATTTTGATGGAAATTTTGCAAAATTATCCAATATTTTGTCATAACTACCAGCTACTTTCAAAAACTAACTATAAAAATATGTTTTTCCCTTACCAATTAGTGTATTTTCTGTAGAAAAATGTAAATTCTTACTCGTAGTTGATTTCCTTACATGTAAAAGGCAAACTTCTGTTGGTTTTCACAGAGGTGATGGCTTTCAGTTGCTTCACTGAACTGATGAAACGGATGAACCAGAATTTTCCTCATGGGGGCGCCATGGACTCGCATTTTGCCAACATGCGTTCTCTTATTCAGGTATGCGCTCATTCACATATTATCAAGTATTGTGTTTATAGTAATTATTTGTATTCCAACAAACTAGATCCTGGACTCTGAGCTGTTTGAACTGATGCAGCAGAATGGCGACTATACCCACTTCTACTTCTGCTACCGCTGGTTCCTACTGGACTTTAAAAGAGGTGCCTGTTATAAGTAACACTGTACATGCTGCTTTCAGATGTAAAGTGACGCATTTGTGCTTTCAGAAATGGTCTACGATGATGTTTTCTCTGTTTGGGAAACCATCTGGGCGGCGGCGTACACAACCTCTGAGCATTTTGTGCTCTTCATTGCATTGGCGCTTGTGGAGATGTACAGAGATATCATCCTTGAAAACAACATGGACTTCACAGACATCATCAAGTTCTTCAATGGTAATGTTTTTGATCTTGAAAAGATGTCAAGGCCATCAACACTTGTTTTTGCTGATTTTTATGAGCCGAACTCAAAAGATCTAAAACTTTTTCTACCACCTCACATGTGGCAGATCATTTAACTACTTTTTTTTATGCTTCCACAGAAATGGCAGAGCGTCACAACGTCCCTGAGGTTCTGACGATGGCCCGAGACTTAGTCCACAAAGTGCAAACTCTTATAGAAAATAAGTGATCCGCAAATTTGCCTGTTTACGTTGTTTTAAAGATAATACAACACAAAAAACTATCAAATTGCAGTAACCGATGAGTGCAGAGATTTTAAGTGGTTGCTCTTAAGAAGCCAATACATTTATTTTTAAGTGTTATTGTTCACCTTGTGAATGTACCTTCATTGATACTGCTTTGGCATGTTATTTTGCCTTGAATGTTGCTATTTTCAGGGATACGTCAACCAATGTCAAGTTAATCACAGTCTTAACATACCCTCTAAATTATTGACTTTCGGATAGGGACTTTTGGACAATGAAAAGCGGGAAGACTGATTAGTTTTGGCGTGTATCCAAGTGGCTTGTGCAGTTCCTGATTTGTCAGTCAATAACCATTAAGGCTTAATGTCTACTAAAAGCTGCTTGGCACCAACCTTGCAGAATATCGATAGCAAACACATTTCTGTTAAAGAGAACTTTGACACTTCATAAAATCCAGAGCAAACATGTTTCCCGTGCAGCTTTTTGCATACTTGCATTTTGGTGCTCACAGACTTTTGTGTGCTCAGATCAAGATCACCAGTTTCAACAGTGAACAAAACTAGAGCCCGTGAATGTTAGGATATTTGTGTCATGACTGATCTTGCTTTAGAGCAAGGGTGTCAAACGAGACCCTGCAGGCTGTCCTACTTGCCAGGTACTAAAGCAGGTGATGTTAATGAGCAACACCTTCAATTTGAGGGAAGGAGCTTGTCAATTAAAATTACTTGCTGGAGAAACTGGTTGAAGAAAAAATCTGCAGGATCTCGGCCCTCCATGGAACGAGTTTGACACATGCTTTAGAGGGTCAGTACAGTAGTAGCTTTCTCATTTGGGTTTGTTAAGATTTTCTCATGGCAGGCTTTTAATTAAATAAAAAAAGGTGGGGATTGAGAGTCAGGCCTGGGGACCACGTGCCAGCGTACCCAGGCAAAATTATATCCACGTGTAACAACAACTTATTTAATCGATGCCAATCGGTTAAAAACCATCAGTGTTTCATCATCACTGCTTCAAGTGGTCCCGTACTTTCCTCTGAAAAAGGCCAGTGTTGTTTGTGGTATGCCGTGCTCCGTGTCAGAAGATTAATTGTATACAATGTGAGACTACTGTACAAAGCTAGCACATATTTATTAAATGCAATATAATGTCTTTATTGGGATTTGATTCGATTCTGATTATCTTGGAGAGCTGAAAAATATATTCTACTTGAGATATTTATTTTTTCTTGTCTTCTCAAAAATGTGAGCTATTAAGATTTAATTTATTGTGAATTAAAATATTCTATTTTGCATATGAGGTGTTTTTGTGTATTAGGTATCAAAGTGGGAAGGTTTTAATGTTCAGAATTTTTAGAAGGCTGGCTTTGAGAACAAATGTATAGTATTTAAAAAAGCCATCAATGAGAGAGTTGTAAAATTGAACCTTTTATTGGTAAAGAAAAACCAACAGATGCACTCAAATGGTAACTTCCAACTACTTCAGTTTGAGGTTCACAAAGCTCAACAGCCAACATGAATCAGTATTTGAAAATATTTACCACTTTGTTCTGAATCAGAATAAGATACCGCCTAGTATCACAGATTCAACAAGAACTACATAAAGAGTAAAATAATTTGATAGAACTGTGTTGCTGGTTGACATAACATTGAGTGAACTGCTTTTATTAAGGTTTGACATCCAAAACAAAAGTTGGCTCACCAAAAAAACACTACGTAATGTAATGCACGTCAAACAAGTTAACATTCTGCTTTGAGAAAACACATAGGCGTATTAAAAAGGTACATGGAAAACCATGGAAGTTAAGGCCGAGGGGAGAAGCGGTGGAACAGGGGTGTCCATGGAATGTACACAGCAATATACTAGGTGTTTGATGAAGGCGGCCAGTGGGTAAACAAAAAGAAAAAAATTAAAATAAAAGGCCATTACAAAAATTTCTCCTCGGTTTCCTTGATCAAAATTGAGCCTTTATCTGTAATGACGTGGCGGTGGGCTGTGGTGGGGTGGTCCGTGCCTCCGAGTTGGACTATGGCGTGACATAGAATGGCGAGGAGGGGACTGGTAGCGTGGTGGCGGCGATCCTCGGTAAGGAGGTGAAAAGCGGCCTCTCGATCTGGATCGGGAACGCGAGCGACCCCAGTTGGGGGTCCCTCGATCCTCGTAGACGCGGATGTATGCGGTCTCACCCTGCAAACGAGGACAACAGTAAAAGTGCACTCCAGCGTGGAACGAAGTCAGGGTGGGTTTCATTCGGGTCTTCCACTCACTTGGTGTGAACGGAACTCTGTGCGATCCAGGCGTCGCAAGGCATACTCCATGTCCTCGCGGCGGAGAAATTCCACCACGCCCTCCCCATCCCGCTGCACGTCAGCGAAACAAACGTCGCCCGCTTCACGCATGTGATCCTTCAGATCTTGCCAACTCCCACTTGGTGGTAATCCTGAGGTGGCAAATACCGATATGAAAGCTAAAAACTAGCACTTCAAACCTTGTCTTGCGTTCAGTTCACCTAAATTGACCAAATGCCTGTCTCTAAAGCAGTTGGGGTTCTAAATATTCAAAATAGTAGTCTTTTTGAATGAGTTAGTCAAGTACTGCGAGTGGTCCTTCAAGGAGACATCTGTGGTCACTTTATTAAAACACGGTTCCTTGCATCGGTCCAGATCCAGAGTGCACTTGCTCATTGACTTTGATCTTGTAAACAAGTCACGCCATGTTACGCGTGGTCAAAAGATTGATATTATGGTTCACTTTTGGGCTATATAATTATATTGAAGATATACAAATATATTACCTTCTTTCTTAAGTATCCTGTGCCATTGACTCTTACTTTACATATTCAGGTGACTATTGCTAATCACATACTAATCAGATCAATCAGATCTGCCGATGGCTCATGATGTTCATCTGCCAGTTTCTTGGTCCTCCAGTCCTCCAAGAGATTAATATCTGACCATGACGTCCTCCTTCCTACAAGTAGATTTGTGTCTCACTCCGCCATTACATATGAAAGACAGGTGTGCCAATGACTCACGACGTCCATTTACAAGTCTCATTATGCAGAGTTCCGTAAACAGTGTGAGACTTATCCACAAATCACTTTGCATGTCCACTTTTCTATCAGTCCTTCAGTCCGCCAAGAGCATTCGAGAGAGTTCTGCCTATGGCTCATTATCCATCCAAATACTAGTCCCTTTGTCCTCCAGTCCGCCATGACAATGAGAGATGTTTGTCTGCCCACAATTCATACCTTCCCAATACAAATCCCTTCATGCTGCAGTCCACCACGGGAGACCATCAGCTGCAACTGACTGTTTGTCCAATGCCCTACTAGTCCACCAAGAGTGAAAAAAGTCCGGTGTTAGCAAGCTCTGCCTAAGACGCATGATGTCCATCGTCTAGTCCCTTTGTCCTCCAGAGTGCAAGAGATATCTGCCTAGTCCCTTTGTCCTCCAGAGTGCAGGAGATATTTGCCTACGATTAATAGCTTCAGACTAATGGTCCCTTCATGCTGCCGTTCGTCAGAAAGAAAAAACTGCCAATTACTCTGCTGCAGTCCAAAAGTGCAAGAAAGTAGATGCTGAGAGATCTGACTATGGCTCATGGTGTCCATCTACTAGTCCCTTTTGTAGTGACTTCACGCTCCAGTCCGCCACTTCATGTCCACTTTCCTACTAATTCCGACATGCTGCAGACAGTCCGCCATGAGAGCACAATCTGGCAAAGTCCACTTTCCTGCTAGTCCCTTTAGATTGCAGTCCGCCATAAATGAAAGATTATCATCTGCCTATGAAGTCTTCCTTCCTATGAGTTTCTTTGGCTGTTAGTCTGCCATTAGTTATTGATGTCCATCTACAAATCCATTTGTCCATCAGCCAACGAAGATGTGTCTGCATAAGAGTCACAGCTTCCATCTACATATTCCTTTAGGCTATAGTCTGACGTGAGAAAGAGAGACATTTGCCTACCGCTCTTTATGTCCACGTTCCTACTATTTTGTCCTTTGGTCCGCCAGGTGAGCTAGACGTTGCGCTATGACTGACGACTTCCACCTACAAGTTCCTGAGCGCTGTAGTCCGCCATGAGTGCGATAAGAGAAAGATTTGCCTATGACTCTTCCTCTTCCTACTGTTCCACTTGATCTCCAGGATAATTTTAAATGAGCTATGACTGTAGACATCCACCTACCAGTCACTATGACGCGGAATTCAGACCTTCGTGTTGGGGGTCCAAATCTCCCTCTAGGTCCTCCTCCTCCACCACCACCGCCGCCGCCGCCGCCACCCATTGGACCAAATTTACTAGAGGATCGGGGATACTCTACGCGAAGTTTGGAGTCTCCGTATCCATATCCATTCCTTCCATAGACAGCATCATCTGCATCCCTAGGAGAAGAGAGCACAGAACTCCTTACCAATGCGGGCCTGTCGCAGATGGAAAGCTGAATGTGTCGTCTCCATCCAATCCCTGCTGGAAGTCACTTGACGCACACCAAAAGATTTGATGGGGTAACGAGACCGATCCAGCCCCAAAACTCACCGTGGGTCTTCAAATCGGATAAAGGCAAAGGGGATAGTGCCTCTATTGTTCTTCAATTCAATCTCACGGATTTTTCCATATTTGTAGAAGAGATCCTCAATGTCCCTCTCCTGGACGTCCATTGGAAGATTCCCAACATAGATCCGGCCATCCGACATGGTGGTGAAATTAACTGCACTGCTGACACAGAAAGTAGGGCAGCAACCTTTGATTTTGGAAGTTTTTAAGGTCATTTGGTGTTTTCACAATCTCTAGTCCAAGCTGAGCCCTCACTTTTGTCAAATATATTTAAAAAAACAAAAAAAGAAAAACGGCGGATCACCATGGATCGAATCCTGAAACCTACAAAAAGACAACACATTATGCTGCTTGAAATGAAGCTCATTTGTCAGAATACCAACATTACTTGAAAAATATGATAAAAGGAAAACAATTGCTGCTAGGTAGGGCTGGGTGATATGGACCAAAAAGCACACCCCGTTGTATTTAGATTAAATACCAATATATATATCCCAATATTTTTTTTTTTACCACAAAGTTAGCTGAGACAAAGTTAAAGGTAAAAATCAGTGTAAAGTTGTTTTATTAAAAGTAAAAAAATAGCTGCTAAAAAGAAATAGATCTTTTTCAAATAAGTACGGAAAAAGTAAAATATCTTCTTTATAACAAACCTTAGCTCTGCTAAAGCATGAAAGAACTACATCTGAAATAAAGTGTCCCATTTAAGAAGACAATTTTAAAATGTGATCAGCAACTCAGATTTCCCCTTATGGGACTAATAGGCATTTCTTACCTTAAAAATACTTTAAATACTTTTTGTAACTAACCATTTTTAAAAGACATAAGCATGTCCTTATTCTATTTAAGATTTTGTGCCAGGGACACAAACCTATCAAAATCATCAGGCTCAGCAACTGTACATTTCCTTGTACATTTGTGGTAGAGCTTATTTTGCTAAATAATTTTGACTGTAAAGCTTGCTGGACATTGCAAGTGCATTGCAGGCTTTACACTAGGATTTTCTTCCCCACAGTGCAGTTAAAGCGCATATACAGTTTATATCGATATGAATGATGTGCTTGTTTTTGACATTGCTTAAATCCCTCAGATATATTCATAATAGCTATATTGACGAGCCCTACTCCTAGGTAAATCATAATGTCATAATATACATGATAAATTTAGTAAATTAATACATTCAGGTTGGAAATGCGTCATACAAGCACCATCTTTAGCTGATCATTTTGGGTGGGCGATACTGCACATTTTGGAATCGATTACATACCAAGTAGGAAATGCAGCAGCCAATAAATAATATTTTAACTAAAAAGTTAATGATTTTATAATGTTACCTTTAATTTGAATGTTGTAACAGGTTATAAATGAAAGATGTCTCGATCCAATATTTAAAATCGGGCCGATATCAGCAAACGGGGGAAAAAATGTGTCTCAAATCTCCATTACTGGCACTCCAATACAAGGAATCGATTCCAGACTGCGCCCTGCCGCATGTATTCACCACTAACCGAATAGAGCCTATGTGATCACAACAACAGGAGCAGGCCCTATGATTTCCGCATTAAGGGAATCGTAGAAATTAGCCAATAAAAACAAAAAATACTGTTAAACTGTGAATGAAATGCTGTCATTGTGGGAGAAGGAACGTTCGTGTGGGAAATTATTTATCCAGCAGACAGCTCAACTGGGGCGGAATTTCATTACAAACACTAAACTGCCCCATTCCAAACTAAACCTGTTGAAATTGCAATTAACACCAGTGAAAGTTGGCAGAACCTCCCGTTACGGCGCTTGAATGGAAGCAAGCGGGGTTAACTTAGTTTAGCATGCTAATACGGCTATCAGGGTGAAAAAAAAAGCACGTTTATTCTTCCACATTCGACAAGTATCCTTGATGTTAAAATATCTGCATAACAGATAGGTAGCAGCAGTGTGGCCAATAACTTGAAAATACCCAATAAAATTTATCGTAGGCACTAGGCCTGAGACAATTATAAATGAAAAAAAATGACCTTGATAATTTTGCCGGCCTCAACGTTATGCCATGTGCATGAGTGCCTGTTTTCTTCAGTCTCACCTCCAAACAGACAGGATGATTCACTCTGTGTATTGGTTTCAGCACCACAACACGTTTGTTCCATAAAACAACGGCATAAACGGAGTCAGACCTTTAGTCAGTCATACAGTAGCTTTATAAAGACAGCAGAATAGAGCAAATAGTAGACATTAAATATGTAGATTGCAATATATTGCTGTATATGTTTCATTGTCCTTTTCTTAAAAGTAATGTTAAATCTCATCTTTTTCTCGAAGACCCAATCTCATGTATTGTCTTGTGACATCCCTACACAGGACCGTGAACTGTCACTGAATTATTTTATATTTTCAAAATTTATTGTGAGTAAAAATTGTTTTTAGAATTTTATATGTTTGTCTGATTTGTTTGATTTATTTACTTGGTATGTTAAAATTTGGACCTAATCTGTAGTTTTAGTACAGATGCTTTTAAACTGGCAGGTAAAAACCTAGTAACTGTGATAACCAGTAGCAGATTACAATCACCGTCCTGCTTAAAGACTTAGGCTATATCAACACAAAGACAAAATGCTCATCATTTTCAAAACGTTTTCTGTAAAGTTCGAGCTAGTTCAGAAACTATGTGCGTCCATATGAATGTACTGAAAATGAGTGAAAACAATGTAATACATATGCCAAACCTGTTAGTGGCGCTGTGACACTCTGAAAGCAGAAACACGTGACAGACAACAAAAAACTGGGCATGAGCAGTTGTGCAGATGGTCTGTAAACAGAAAACCTGGCAAGTACGAGTGGCTGAACTGGACTAACAAAGTGGAACTGTTGCTTCGAGTCACACTGGATTATAAAACCAGAATAAAGTCATGTGCTGTGTCTTCTAGCATTTGTTGTTGTTTTTCTCGAAAATGAAGAAGCAGATTTTGCGGCAATAGTGACAGTTGGCTCACTACCTTCAGCAGGACAAAAACAACAATGTACGGCGCCATTGTTGTTTCCGTATTTTGGGTTTTACCGCATGTGCGTTTGAAAAGGGGTGGAGCTATGACGCAAGCGTTTTCATAGAAGCCGGGACAAATCCATAAATATGCTGCCGCAAAAACGGCGTCTTCAAGTCTTTCCATTCTGAGACCCGTTTTATAAAAGTTTTCGTTTAGAAACCCTGAAAACACCGCCTTCGTGTGGATAATACGCCATTTTGTAACAGTATTTATACGTTTAGGCCTCGTAGTCTTTGTGACTGGAGCCTAAGGCTATATTCACACCAAGACAAAACGCGCATCATTTCCAAAACTTTTTCTGTAAAGATGGAGCCGGTTCAAACACTATGTTCGTCCATATGAATGTACTGAAAATAAGTGAAAACTATGTAATACATATGCCAAACCTGTTAGTGGTGCTGTGACACTCTGAAAGCAGAAACACGTGACAGACCGGCAACCAAACACTGGGCATGTGCGGGTAAACAGAAAACTTGGCGGCAAGTAAGAGTGGCCAAACTGGACCGACGATGAAGCGGAACTGTTGCTTCGAGTCACACTGTAGTATAAAACCAAAATAAAGTGATGAGTCTTCCAGCATTTGTTCTTCTCAAGAATGAAGAAGCAGCAGATTTTGCTGCAACAGTAGGCTCACTAGCTTCAGCAGGACAAAAGCGATGATGTTCGGCGACATTGCTGTTTCAGCATGCGCGTTTGTAGGGGTGGAGCTATGACGCACGTGTTTTCGTAAAAGCCGAGGCAAAGCCGCAAATACGGAGCCGGGGAAACGGCGTCATCAAATCTTTCCACTCTGGGACCTGGTTTTAAAAGTGTTCGTTTATAGATCCTGAAAACGCGGGCTTCGTTTTTTATTCCTATTTATGCGTTTAGGCCTCGTATTGTCTTCGTGCGGATGGCGCTTAAGATCATTCCTCCCCCACACCCTGCATCTTTTCAACACAACAGAGAGGGGGGGGGGGCGTGGCGTTAAAAGCACATACAGGACTGGACTTAACATAATTATGTATTATTGCGCTACATATTTGAAGTGTTATGTTTTGTATTTATTTATTCTTATTCTGTTTTCTTCTCTCCTGCCTTGCCTTGGTTTTATGTTGTGATTAAGTGTTTAAGTTTATGGCATTATTGCAGAACTGTTGGAAGTATGAATTTATCTTGGAGAATAATAAATTAGCTAATAAGATCACATATTATAAAAAATATGCGATTTGGGGACATTGTGTGGTATTGACAGGCTATATATTTAATGAGATCTCACGTTTGTCAAATTATATACAACATAACTATGCGCGTGCATGCGTTACATGAGGCGTGATTTGTAATGTCAGAGCAGCAAGGGGGCTGGTTTATAATGTTTGTAGTAGTTAGCAGTAAGATGTACAATGCATCACAATATTTGACTGTATATTTTAATGACAAATGGGGCATGTAAAATGCTTTTACTCAAAATACCATAATTTTTTTTCTCTCACAATAATTAATCCAATTGGGCAAAATATTTGTATCATTTCAACCTCAATAATTCCAAAAATCTTATAATGCATGACAATTTCACCACTTACATAGCTATTAGCAAACAGGATACATCCTGCACTGCGCCTGCTGGTGTACAGTAGCCATGTTTACATGCGCATATGTCTTTAATCCGATCATTAATCAAAATAAAATTTACCTATGCACATGGACCATGAAAAAAGTAATCTGATAGAAACATGTGTTTACATATGTCATTTGTTTGATCGGAATGCATTTGTTTTGACATGCGCAGCGTTGTCTTAACATACCGGAAATAGTAGAAGAGGCAACTTCCACTGTAAACAAATATAGCTGCGTACATTTCAACTTCAGCCATCTACTCGCTCACAACTTTATATTGTGTATGAATTGCCTGTTTGTTGTTGTCAGGAACAACATTGACAACAACTAACTTGTTGAAATGGAGCTGTACAGGTCATACTTTCAATTTTCATTGGATTCAGTGAACCCAACTACGTATATATATTCTTCTACACGTGATGCCCGGCAGAGAGGAAAAACGGGTGAATTTCTTAATTCCCCGTGTTACATGAACACTGCACATATCTTTAACCCAAAAATCGGAAGACGTGTGTACATGCGCATCAATCTGATTATCAATCGGCATAACCCACCTCTCTCAATCGGATGGAAATTGAATGAGTACAATTGGGTCTGATTATTCCGGATGACGTGTTTACATTGAACATTTTTATTCCGATCAGTCTTTTAATCTGATTACGTGTCCACATAAACGTGGCTATTGTCTCACAAGCCTCTTTGCAGCCAGGTGAGGCTGCTATTAATCAGAGTATTTGATGTACATTTAATGTATATATAAATAAGAGACATCCGCACGGTGGATGGGTGTTTAAGCATGTTGGCCTCACAGTCAGGAGATATGGGTTTGCTTGGCATTTCTGCGTGGTGTTTGCATGTTCTCCCAGTGCGTGGGTTTGCTCCGGGTGCTCCGTTTTCCTAAATTGTCCATAGGTATGAATATGAGTGTGAATGATTGTCTATGTGCCCTGGGATTAGCTGGCGACCAGTCCAGGGCGTACCTCGCCTCTTGCCCAAAGTCAGCTGGGATAGCCTCCAGCAACCCCGCAACCCTAATGAGGATAAGCGGCAAAGAAAATGACTGGATGAATAAAGAAGAGACATTTTATTTTTACTCATGCTTGACAATAAATAAGTTACTGAATAAATTACGTTTGATCCAGATATTTTCATGGTGGCCGAAAGTGAAAGCGCAACGTTTAGTTATAGCTAAGTGCAAATGGATATACGACGTCTGAGACTATTCATTCATTCAGCCATGTTATTGAAGGTTTCAAAGCAATGCCTTAAACAAAGGATGCTACGTCGTAAGGCTCCGCCAAGCTAACAGCTACGTGCTAACAAAAGTAGGCCGCTTCAATTGGGCGGAAATATGTACACATTCCCAGCCTTTAGGAACATGTATACTTAATTTGATGTTATCCGCTGAATAGCCACCAGAACGTATTTACTTTATGTGCTCCATATAATAACAAAAGATAGCATTATAAGACCGCAACCGAAAGGGCAGCTAACTAGACTAGCGTGTTTCCTCCCCGATTGTACAGCACTTGTCGCACACGACGACGTCATTACCGACGCCTCGACTAGTACGTATAATACTCAACAACAGAATTGTCTATGTTGATGAATTACCGTTTCCAGACAAAGAGAAGCCCTTCTTCTGCGAAGTCAGTTACTGGGAGTTGACGCTTTGCGTGCTTCCGTGTGTGGTACGAGCTAGCAAGCTCGGCTAAACCAGGAGCGTCGACGGCCTCTTTTAGGGCTCTTTTGTGGGTTGTTCGGAGGGCACATTTACCGACTGCTGCCTCTAGCGGCAGGCGGCGACGTTCACCGCAACCGAAACAGGCGCCAACAACGACTTGTGACGAGTTTGCATTGGAATGAATGGAAACATTGACGTTGTTTTGCTGTTTTGGTACAAATCTATTGCGAGGGAACGCACAAATTTTGCGAGGGAATGCAAAACTATTGTGACGGAACGCAAAAGTTTTGCGAAGGAACGCAAAAGTTAGCCGTCAATCTTTTTTTCCTACATGTCCCTTCATGGGCTCCGTAGTTTTCATTGTAAACTGTTGGCGTCATAAAAACGATTGAAAGTAATCGGGAATAGTTATGAAAGGTGGAATAGCTTTTGAGTGAGAAGAAGAGGTGAGAAATTGGGGTGTTGTGCAAAGGGGAGGTGCTGGTGTTCTTATGTAACCTGGAAAAGAACCTCACCCCACCCGACTTCTGAGGATAACATTACGCAACTTCCCAACTCTATCTACTCCACAGAGGCAGGCGTTCTCCAGGCAGAAGCCATCAAAGACGAGAAGACGAAAACATGTCGCACGCCAAGATCGTGTCAGCTCTCGCCAGGGCGAATAATGCAACCGGCAAAATTCGCCGTTGTTCTAGGAGATGCAGGTCCACGGTGGCGTCAACGAAGAGCCAGCAGCTTGAGAAAGGGCAGGATGAATGCACCGCAGTGGAGGCTGAGCCCGCGGAACTCATCAGCCAGAGCAGAAATGCAGCAGAAAATGGACAAAAGATGAGCAAAACTCACCTTGACTTTAACAACACAGAGGAAGCTTATAAAAGCAAGGACAGCATTGAGCTGCTGAGGAGCCTGTTGGTCTTCAAGCTTTGCACCATAGACATGCTTGTGGAGAAGAACAAGGAGGTGAGCACACTTTTCCCCCATGTCGGTTCACACTGCGATCTGGATCAGATCCGGATCAAACAATTTGGGTTTATCTTGCGTCTTGAAGTTGACATGTTGTCAAATGAGTACCTGGTGTAACAACTTTGGCTGCAAGGTGGAGGGGTGCCAGGCTTTCAAGTAGCAATGGAGGTATATTTTATCTATTTTATATTAGGTCACATGCATTAGGCTACACCAAAATCTAGCCCCACGTAAGCGACAAAAATACTACATTTTCATGGGGATATTAATTTATCAAAATGATTATTTACCTAGTCAAGGTTGTAATAACCTAATCACAAATATTCCACTTTTCACCTCATTTTGTGGAAAATACTGCATAGTTTGGATATTGAAAAAAGTCAAGTGTCCTGTTGACAAAAAGGGCATTAAACAAGAATGTATATTCTTTAACAATATTGTTGTCAATAGTTAATGGAGCTGAGCAAGAAGCTGCTGGGTCAGTGGGCGTTTGAGAAGCTGATGAAGATGACCTTCTACGGGCAGTTTGTGGCCGGGGAAGACCACAACGCCATCAAACCACTCATACATAAGAACAAGGCCTTTGGTGTTGGCGCCGTGCTGGACTACAGCGTGGAAGAAGACTTGACACAAGAGGAGGCCGAGAGGAAAGAGATGGAGTGAGTTTATGTTTAAATAGATAGTGTTGTTTCATATTAAATCCTGGGCTGTGCTGGCGCTTTAAACAAAGAATTGTTTTCACAATCAAACATTCAAACCTCATTACAATAACAACCATGTGATTCAAACACATGATTACAGTCATAACTTAGTTTTCAAATAAGTGAACTAAAATAATTCTTTGGAAGTCCATTTCTCTGTTTTATTACAGTAATGCATACAGAAATATAAAAACATTATTATTTGGTAATATTAATAAACTAACTGCTGAAGTAAAACCAAATATCAATAAAATCATTTCTAAATACATAATTTTGACACAGCCTGGTATTACATTGAGTAGGTGCACCTATGGTATCCGTTTAAAGGTTCTGTATGTCTTCGTCTCCACATTACATTTTTTTGTGGTTAAACAGAAAAGACTGAACAAAAAATGCTTACATTTTAAACAATAAATAATAAATTGTTGTTAGGCTGAATAAGATGATTGATCGCTCACGGCTGTTTAGTATTGCAAATAGATTTCCATAGCACGTCCACACATGCAAAGACACCCTCAAGAGAAGCGATCAACAATTTGTAGCCATGTTGCTGTTAAGAAGCTAAACTTGGCCAAATCACTATCATGAGCTGACAACAAACATAACTAGTCGGGCGTAGCTTACCTGATAGGATCTATTAGGAACTAATCATTTAACAATATGTTCGTTAGTTTTGATTGTATATCACTCATAATACGCATAATGAAAATAAAACCAAATATATATAAATATATATAAAAGTAATAATAGAACTCATGGAAGACTGAGCAGGTGTAGGTGTCCTGAAAACATTGTTGAACATTGTTCTTCAACTGTTCATGATTTATGTTTGTAGTTACCGCATAATAAACACATTGTTACATTATTACCAAAATAAAGCTTTTTATCTCACTCTCTTGTATTGTGTTAAACAATGTAGGACATTGTCACAATGAATTAGTTACATAACTGGGGCCTTCCTTATCTGGTGTTTATTTTATACATAATCCTTATTGTAATGTTCCCACTAATCTCTAATCTCAGAATTTATTATTGCACTTAGTATGTTGCCTACACTGCGTCACTATCAAACAAGCACACAAACTCAAAAACAGCCTTGCTTGCTGTTCAATGTCAGGTAGGAACAAAAAAGCTTGTCTGTTATTGGCTGGTTGAGACAGACCCCTGTCCTCTGATTGGCTATTCAGGCTTTCAGGGGGCGGTACTTGAGTAGTCCTGTTGCCTAAACATACAGTAATGTCCAGATTTCCTGCAAAGGTTACGCAATGGTTTTCATAGAGTTTTAGAACATTATAATCACACTTCACAGTGTTTTAACAAAAAGGGAACACCTGGAAGGGACAAATGCCATGTTTGGTGGTGTGATTTACAATTACGTGTGTAATATTTTTTTGTGTCAGTAGGTGATGGCAAGTTACAGGTCGCTCTGTCGTATAACTATTGTTCATCTCATGCTTTGCAGCTCGTGTGTGTCCCAAGCAGAGAAAGAAAGTCCGGGTGAGTGTATTAGCTGACCTCCTTTAAAAAAAACAAAAGTACAGTACCAGTCAAAAGTCAAAGAAGGTGTATATTCAAAGAAGGTGTCACAAAACCTTTGACTGGTATTGTACACGTTCCTGTTCCTGAGTGTGGAAAATTCTGTGGACTATTTGTTTGTGCCAGTGCAACTTAAGTCATTATGAGTAAAGGTTATGGTACGTACAACCGTACAAATATACAGTAATATGATCTTTGCTTGGAAAGGTTATACTTGGACTCTAAGGGGGGGTCTGCAATGATCTGAGCAATGACTGTGAAGTACAGTTCATGTTAGATGGAGGAATCCAAAATATTCAATACTGTAGATGAATAAATATATAAAGACTTACCGGTAGTGATGGTTTCACCCTCCAGATGCTGAACACCGTGAGAAGAAGTACCAGGCCCATCGGCAGTTTGGGGACAGGCGCGGGGGTGTCATCAGCGCCCGCACATACTTCTATGCGGACGAGCTCAAATGTGACAACCAAATGGAAACGTTCATCAATTGCATCAAAGCCTCTGGTAAGGAAAAAGCTTACGTACAGTATTGAAAGCACAAAACTATTCATGGTATTTATTAATATTAGGGCAGTAGGATTAGCATGTTGGCTGCACAAGTGTTACAGAAAATGGTGAATGACATTAATATTACAAACTGTTGTCAGTGTATGCAGTGCTGCTGTACTGTATCGCACTTTTAGCTACACCCACAATAATTGACTTGTACATCGCTGTAATGTTATCTTTCAAATTTCAGGTGGCGCGTCTGCGGATGGCTTTTCGGCCATCAAAATGACAGCCTTGGGACGCCCGCAGTTCCTTGTGAGTGGAATGCAATGTGGGTTGGTAGCATGGGGGGTATCTCATCCAGTAGTCAAATCTCCCAACATTTGCATTATAAAATGATGGAAATCCTACGGTACATTTAGGGATAATTATTTTTAGGTAGGGCGAATTTTAAAAAAATCTGATCTTCCGCACGTTTCAACCCCCAACCCCCATTATTAGGGTAAGAAGGGCAAAATTCGGTAGTTTCCTGGGGAATACGGGAGGGTTGATAGGTATGCCAGTTTATCTTATTACAGAAGTCAATCATTTGCTATTTATCTCTTACGTTATCACACTGCTGTATACTTAATCAAATGTTGCCAACTTTTATGACTGTACTTAATGTTCGTTATTTTGTTTGCAAACACTAACTTACAATATATTTAATATCAAGATAATAGTGGATATAATGTTTAACAACGTTTTTGTTTTTTTTACACAGCTCCAGTTTTCAGAGGTCTTGGTCAAATGGAAGCAGTTCTTTAAATTCCTGGCAGCCCAACAAGGCAAATCAGAATTGACGGCGTTGGAGCAAAAACTGGAGCCGGAACAACTCAAGGTGCGTGTCGAGGAATGTTAAATCACTTGAATAAATGATTGTTTTATTTTGTTTTTTTAATGACGCTAACATTTGCTTGTAGGCAAGTATGACCAAGCTGGGTGTTGCTGCCAAGGGCGACATTGAAAACTGGTTCACTGGAGAGAAGCTGGGTCTGTCTGGGTAAGAGTAACTGTTGGAATATTAAAGACGAGATGCAAAAATCACCAAAGATCTTTGAAATGACAGCGGTCTTTGAAAAGACCCATTGCAAAAACACTAGTCCAAAAAGAGTACTGTGCTTTTAAAGTCCTCTATATGACTAATCCTAATGTCTAATAATCTGTATGGCAGGAGAACTCTGCTGTTTTGAAGGATCCACAGCAAAATCGATCCTTGAGTAGATCGAATTGGGCATTAAACAGTACTGCCATACTGTACCTCTTTTTTTCTTCATTGAGGCAGAATTTCCCCACAACGTAAACGTTTGCTTAACGCCTCCTTGTTCTCCAATAGATGTGTAGCTATGTAGCTGTGTGTCAAACAAACAGATGGTACATTAAGTTCCATGTCCTTCCCCACCCACTCAAACCTGACCAAGTCGTCCATAAACATAGAACACACCTCGTGGAGGCTTAGAAAACAAATAGCTCAGATGTGAGACCCCTGCTGCGGCATCTACTCCAAAAATGCTAGTCAAAGATCCTCCATATGACACCGCCTTTTAGGAATCAGCAGCAAAAAGTTGGCCCTTATATAGTCATTTATAGCAGTTAATAGTCATTTATAGCCTCTTGATCACATCTTTATTTGCAGAACCATAGATCTGCTGGACTGGAACAGTTTGATAAACGATACAACCAAAATCTCCAGTCTTCTTATGGTGCCAAACCTTGAGGTAAGTCAGTAATGATTCTGTATAAAAAGGGAAGGTTCTGTAAAATTCCTTGTTGGTGCCCTTTATATACTGTAACCTGTGCAGTAAGGCACATAATGTCTTCCAAAGGGCACATTTGTACAGCGATGATATCACATTTGATAGCATATTATGTCATATTCAATTTGCACTGCACTGGCCACAATATTAGGTATTTATTAGCTATATAAGGGCTTGCCTTATGAATGGACCTGTATATTCTTCTGGTTCCAGTTTGTGTGGTGTTAACTGCAACATAGTCACATCTATTTTGGTTGTTTTTTAAGATTAAAATGCAGAATTCCTACAAGTTAGTAGCTATTATATGGCCTTCAATTGTGTAGCTGTATTCTAAGTGGTTCCATAATCAATGCAAATGTTTGTGTGTGTGTTGCAGACAGGCCAGCTGGAACCTCTGCTTAGCACATTTACAGCTGAGGAAGAGCGTCAAATGAAGCGAATGCTGCAAAGAGTGGACGTTTTAGCTAATGTCAGCATAATACTCTCATTGAATATTTTGGTGTTTTGTTGGGATCCTTACCTCCTATGTGCGCCTCCCAGTATGCCGAGGAGAACGGCGTGCGACTCATGGTGGATGCTGAGCAGACGTACTTCCAGCCAGCTATCAGTCGCCTGACACTGGAAATGCAGAGGAAGTTCAACAGAGAGAAGCCGATCATATTCAACACGTATCAGTGCTACCTGAAGGTTAGGACACAGTTGACATATTTTGGTTTTACATTTCCTTTACATTATGCATATGCACATTAAACTGGTAGGTAGCTAGATAGGTGAGCATACGGATGGAATGGTGGGTAGCAAACAGCACCAGTACTTGTACACACACCTTCTCATGTCATTCAGTGAGAAGGTGTCCACAATCTCGTCAGGTAGGTAGGTAAGTTGGTTTGTGGATAGGAAGGTAGGTAACAAGAGATGGATGGATGGGTGGGTAAAGAGCAGTACCAGTACAATGCATGGAGACACATCACAACACTTACGACACTTACACTTTTAACTGGTCTTGTAGGTATGTACATGGACGTTCTTCTGTAGGTTTGCTCACAATATTTGAATAAATCATTTCAGGAAGCCTATGACAACGTTACAATGGATGTGGAGCTGTCACGCAGGGAAAGCTGGTATTTCGGTGCCAAGCTAGTCCGCGGCGCCTACATGTACCAGGAAAGGGCCAGAGCTGAAGAGATCGGATACGAGGACCCGATAAACCCGGACTACGAGGCTACCAATAGGATGTACCACAAGTGAGTCTCGCTACATGGCAACGCTTATACGGCGGAAACAATACCTCACCGCATCATCTTGCTTATTTCCAGATGCTTGACGTACTTGCTGGAGGACATCGAGCACAGCCGGAAAGCAAACATCATGGTTGCAACTCATAATGAGGACACAGTTAAATTCACTTTGGAAATGTAAACAGAACCTAACCATAACAAGGATATTTCTGCAGTTGCCCCACCCCTCACCCGTGGGCTGGTATGTTGTTATGTAAGAACCCCTCAACGTGTGTTTCTTCTCAGGATGAACAAGATGGGCCTTTCACCCACTGAGAATAAAGTCTGCTTTGGACAGCTGCTCGGCATGTGTGACCAGATCAGCTTCCCGCTAGGTATGTCTCCCCTCCCCCGTCTCTCTACTCCCCTAGGCTCTTGTTACTACCAATAAACACGCGTGGTGGGATCACGGAGTGTTGCGTCACACGCTTATGTGGCCGCCGTCAGTCGCTATGGTGGGCTTTGAAGTTCAAACAAAGGAGTGACCTTTAAAAGGGAGATAACTTAGGAACAAATTACTGAAGGTTATCAGTGTCGGTATTAGGAGTCGATAGAGTACTTGAGCCTCATACTGTAAATAACGTCAATCAAACTGGAGCAGATTGACGATTTACTTTTTGACCATCAACTTGTCAAAAGTGTGTCTTCTTGTATCTCCAGGTCAAGCAGGGTTCCCGGTCTATAAGTACGTCCCATATGGGCCGGTCAATGAAGTCCTCCCGTATTTATCCCGCCGTGCTCAGGAGAACCGTGGCTTCATGAAGGGCTCGCAGAAAGAGCGCAGCCTGCTGTGGAAGGAGCTTAAACGCAGACTGCTGGGTGGGCAGATCCTTTACCGCCCTGTCTACTGAGTCACATGGCATCCGCCATCTTGACCTTTGACTCACCATACTGTTAACTTTTTTTCTTTAGAGTTGGATTAACGTTCTTTTTTCACTTACATAGTGACTTACACTGTGGTATTTAATGCAACTATACTATCTGGTGACAACTATGTATCTCCATTTTTATTTGAAAACAAAGATGATATAAGCGTAACACTAATTGTAGGTAGTAATGTTTCATAATAAGGATAATATGTTGTTTAGAAGTATAAACACTTTATTAGCAAAGAAAATTAGCAAAGATCGGTTAGTCATCTAGAGCTTGCCAAATAGTGATAAGTCTTTATTAACATGTAACTAATGTCCTTATCAAGTACATTAAGTAATTGCTAAGCAATTTAGAACAACTGTTAAAGTGTTAACAAGCTTACCAATAATATTTGAAAGTTCTGCCAAAGTACAAGTGTCAAAAAAGGACCTTTTTTAGTCAAGTACAAGGAACTACTGACATATGTAGGGCCCTAAGAATTCTGCATTAACTAAATCACAGAATTGGCGGAATGCACTGTTGCACGCGGAATCTCGTGAAAAGTGACAATGTCAATGAATGATGTCATTGTAAGGAAGATGCATTTCCCCGGCGCACTGCTCAATCCTGGCGGAATCACAAACATTAAGGTTGGCAAGAAAAACTTGCAAACCCCTATTTTATGGAGCGCAAATGGAAGCTAACTAGGTTAGCTTGGTTTAGCAAAGCATGCTTGGGCCGCCGTGTGTGTGCGACTCAGGCTGGATGAATGTTTACACTGTGTGCTGTGTTTAACCGCCTTATTGTAAGCGAACGTTTTACAATGCCCGCTGACACAATGAATGCAGGTTCTGAGCAACAACAAAAGAAGACAAGAGGCACGTTCATTCACACACGACACACCTTCAAAATAAGAGCGCTGTTGCCACATCTTGTCTTAAGAGTGTAAACAAAATAAGGGCGTCATAGAAATGCATTGGTATTACAGTTGGTTGAAGGTTTTGTAGCAGTGTGTGCAGAGGCTGACACCTAATTGGAAAAAAATTTGTCAGGTTTCATCCTTTTCTGAACCATCCATCCATCCATTTTCGTCCGCTTATCCGGGTCTGGGTCGCGGGGGCAGCAGCTTCAGTAGGGAAGTCCAGACTTCCCGGTCCCCAGTGACCTCTTCCAGCTCCATCGGGAGGACACCAAGGCGTTCCCAGGCCAGCTGTGAGACATAGTCCCTCCAGCGTGTCCTAGGTCTTCCCGGGGGCCTTCTCCCGACTGGGCATGCCCGAAACACCTCACCAGGGAGGCGCCCGGGAGGCATCCGGACTAGATGCCCGAGCCACCTCAACTGGCTCCTCTCGATGTGAAGGAGCAGCGGCTCTACTCTGAGCTCCTCCCGGATGGCCGAGCTCCTCACCCTATCTCTTAGGGTGAGTCCAGCCACCCTACGAAGGAAACTCATTTCCGCCGCTTGTATCCGCGATCTCATTCTTTCGGTCATGACCCATAACTCATGACCATAGGTGAGGGTGGGAACGTAGATCGATCGGTAAACAGAGAGCTTTGCCTTCCGGCTCAGCTCTCTCTTCACCACGACGGTCCGGTACAGCGACCGCATTACTGCAGATGCTGCACCGATCCGTCTGTCGATCTCACGCTCCAACCTTCCCTCACTCGTGAACAAGAACCCGAGATACTTGAACTCCTCCACCTGAGGCAAGACCTCACTCCCAACCCGGAGGGTACAGTCCACCCGTTTCCGACTGAGAACCATGGCCTCGGATTTGGAGGTGCTGAGTCTCATCCCAGAAGCTTCACACTCAGCTGCAAACCGCTCCAGTAAACGCTGAAGGTCACAGCCTGATGAGGCCATAAGGACCACATCGTCTGCAAATAGCAGAGACGAGATCCTAAGGTCACCAAGCTGGACTCCCTCAACACCTTGACTGCGCCTAGAAATTCTGTCCATGAAGATTATGAACAGAATCGGTGACAAAGGGCAGCCTTGGCGGAGGCCAACGTTCACCGGAAACAAGCTCGACTTACTGCTGGCAATGCGAACCAGGCTCCTGCTTCGATTGTACAAGGACCGAATGGCACGTAGAAGCGGACCATCAATCCCGTACTCCCGGAGCACCCCCCACAGGACACCACGAGGGACACGGTCGAATGCCTTTTCCAGGTCTACAAAGCACATGTAGACTGGTTGGGCAAACTCCCACATACCCTCGAGTACCCTTGCAAGGGTGTAGAGCTGGTCCAGTGTTCCGCGACCGGGACGAAAACCACATTGCAGCTCCTCTAACCGAGGTTCGACTAACGGTCGTACCCTTCTCTCCAGCACCCTGGAGTAGACTTTCCCAGGAAGGCTGAGGAGTGTGATCCCCCTATAGTTGGAACACACCCTCCGGTCACCCTTTTTAAAAATGGGGACCACCACCCCGGTCTGCCAGTCCAGAGGTACTGTTCCTGACTTCCATGCAATGTTGTAGAGGCGTGTCAACCAACACAGTCCTCCAACATCCAGAGCCTTGAGAAATTCTGAGCGGAACTCGTCTACCCCCGGAGCCTTGCCACTGGGGAGTGATTTGACTACCCCAATTACCTCAGCCACGGTGATAGAACTGTCCACGTACGTATCCTCAGACTCTGCTTCCTCTATGGAAGGCATGTCAGTGGGATTGAGAAGGGCCTCGAAGTATTCCTTCCACCGACCAACTATATCCACAGTCGTGGTCAGCAAGCCCCCGTCCGCACTGTAAACAGTGTGAACTGGGGGCTGCTTCCCCTTTCTGAGGTGTCGGACGGTTTGCCAGAACCTCTTCGAGGCCGACCGAAAGTCGTGCTCCATAGCCTCACCGAACTCCTCCCACACCCGAGTTTTTGCCTCGACCACCGCCGAAGCCGCGTGCCGCTTGGCCTGCCGGTACCTGTCAGCTGCTTCGGGAGTCCCGCAAGCCATCCATGCTCGATAGGACTCCTTTTTCAGCTTGACGGCAGCCCTAACCCCCGGTGTCCACCATCGGGTTCGGGGCTTGCCACCACGACTGGCACCGACCACCTTGCGGCCGCAACCACAACTGGCTGCCTCAGCAATAGAGGCACGGAATACGGCCCATTCGGACTCAATATCCCGGTCCTCCCTCGAGATGCAGGCGAAGCTCTGCCGGAGATGAGAGTTGAAGACTCGACGAACGGGAGATTCTGCCAGACGTTCCCAGCACACCCTCACTACGCGTTTGGGTCTGCCAGGTCTGTCCGGCATCCTTCCCCGCCATCTAATCCAACTCATCACCAGGTGGTGGTCAGTTGACAGCTCAGCCCCTCTCTTCACCCGCGTGTCCAGAACATACGGACGCAGGTCTGATGATACGACCACAAAGTCGATCATAGACCTGCGACCTAGGGTGTCCTGGTGCCAAGTGCACTTATGGACATCCTTATGTTCGAACATGGTGTTCGTTATGGACAAACTGTAATTCGCACAGAAGTCCAGCAACAACACACCGCACGGGTTCAGGTCAGGGAGGCCGTTCCTCCCAACCACGCCCCTCCAAGTCACACTGTCATTACCCACATGGGCGTTGAAGTCTCCCAGTAGAACTATGGAGTCACCAGCTGGGGTGCTCTCCAGCACCCCTCTGATAGACTCCAAGAAGGCTGGGTACTCTGAACTGCCGTTCCGCGCATAGGCACAAACCACAATCAGGACCCTTTCCCCAGCCCTAAGGCGTAGGGAAGTAACCTTCTCGTTTACTGGGGATGACTCCAACACAGTGGCACCAAGCCGGGGGGCTAACAATAAGCCCACACCAGCTCGCCGCCTCTCCCCTGCGGCAACTCCAGAGAAGAAGAAGGTCCAGCCCCTCTCAAGGAATTTGGTTCCAGAGCCCAAACTGTGGGTTGAGGTGAGTCCGACTTTATCTAATCGGAATCTCTCCGCCTCTTCCACAAGCTCGGGCTCCTTCTCCACCAGAGAAGTGACATTCCATGTCCCAAGAACCAGATTTGTCCGCCGAAGACCAGGTCGCCCGGACACCCGCCCTCGACCACTTCCCTAATCACACAGCACCGGACCCTTATGCTTGCCCCCGCAGGTGGTGGGTCTGCGGGGGGGAGTTCCCGTGTGGCTTCTTGGGGCTAAGCCCGGCTAGGCCTGGCTCCAGGGTGAGACCCCGGTATCCCACGTCCGGGCGAGGTGCGGTCACTCCTCTTGATTTTTTTCATAGGGGTCTTCTGAATCACTCTTAGTCTGGCTCGTCACCTAGAACCTGTTTGCCTTGGGAGACCCTATGTTGTCGGGGGCATAAAGCCCCCGCCAACATAGGGTCACTCGGGCACTCTAACCCCTCCACCGCGGTAAGGTGGTGATTCACGGAGGGGGGCCTTTTCTGAACCATTGGGCAAAATTGTTCTATGATTTATTGCATCAATAAATGTAAGAATTATTATTCACTAATCTAAAAGGCACACACCCTATCCGGGTAAAAAGGCATTTAAAAGGTAAAAGACAGAATTTTAACTAATTAAAAGTGAAAAAAATAAAACTGAATTTGGAGAAAACTGAAACGGATTCCATGGGTCCCCGTGTAAGGGATAAAAGGTTATTAACCATTCAGTGGTGATATTGTAAAATGGTAGCAAGTAGGGTTTAAAACACTGTATGTGAGTGCATATAAGAAAGAAAGATGACATCTGTCAGATTGAACTGTGCACCTTTGATAAATGATTGTTCTTAAACTTAACAACGTAAGACTTCTGTAGTATGTTTGGTGAACTCTTATCTTGCATAGTGCCTTGAAAGATTGTTTTACATAAGTTATGAGTGACAGCTATTACCTGCTACTGTTTTTTGTTATTATTGTAGCCTAGATATGTCATTTTACTAATTTAAATTGTACAGAAATAAAGCAAATATTTGCTTGGTTCTTTATTGTCGTTGCTGATTAAGTCGATGCTGATGGGAAAGAAGTACACGGCGAAAGGAAGACAACGTAGAAAAAATAGAAGTAAAGCTCGAGGAAACTAGAATCCAGTATGGAGCAGTCTAGTGACAGGATACAGTATATGAAGAACAGACTTTCTGTAATTAGAAGGTCTGAATGGGACTGTCATAGTTAAATGGCTGTGTCTTGCTGACATAAACAGTGATGACTACAAATCACACCTGGATGACCTGGAAAAACAGGTGAGTGAAGCAACGCCAGACATTTCAGCACAGGAAATCACTGACAGATCAAAACTCTAGTCAAGCACAGGAACAAACCTTGCCCCTGGGAAACTTTACAAGTACATGTAGAATTAGGCTACTACAGACCCTGCTTGGACAATAAACAACTTTGATGGAAAAAACAGCCACACGTCCCTCTCCAAGGTAGGTTGCAAGGTGTCACATTTTTCACACCTTGATGTGCGCTTTCATATTGCCTGTACAGCTTTTCTTCAAATGGGAAATCTTGTCATGTTTTAATCTCACAAGCGACACCCCTACTTACCTTCAATTTGTATATAGATTTTTATCATAAAAAATGTATAATAAAGCTTTGTATAGTATAGAAATACATAATACTACTGCACTATAATGTACTATACGGATCTGGACCTAACATATACTACAATACCTGTGCTATATTATGCTGTTTTAGTGTCTACAATACTATATTATAGCATACTGCACCTAACATAGGCCATGCAATGCTATATTAGGATGGTATATTAAAACTTACCTACTATATTACGGTATGCTATATCATACTATACTACACCTAACTTATGCCACACTGCTTATCATGCTGCACTGTAATGTAGTGTACTTATCCAGACCTAACCTACCTATACTGTACTATTTCTACCCTAAACTGTACCATGCTATACAACAGTATATTAGGGTCTAATATAATATAGTATAGCAAACTTATGCCATGTTTTACTATATTAGGGCATACTATTTTATACTACACTGAACTATATCTAACTCATGCCACGCTACACTGCCCTATGCTATGTCAACGTATCATTCTGCACTATAATGTACTGTACTGAACAAAGGCAAAGTTGCTAGGGATCGGTAAAGTCTCCGGATCAGTTCAGAACAACAAAATGAAAAACTTGGAAAATGCTCGGTTGGAGGTTTATACTTCAAGATCGCCGATTCGCTCATCAAAAAGGGATTCTGCCTCAGACAGATCATCCAGTCATAACGCAGAAGCCGAGCGTCCGGTCCAGCCCACTGCGCCATAAAACCCCAGAGAGTCTGAGCGTCCGATGGACGGGACAAAGCCCAGCATTTATCCGATGACCGCCCAGTGGAACAACCCACTCTATATTTCCCCATTAGGTCAGTAGACACTCAAGAGTCTGACTGTGTTAATGCACTGTGGCACTGCGGGGATGAATGAGAAGGAAGTGGTGTGATAAGTAGCTGATTCTGAACAAAAGATGAAGGTATACTAGCGCATATTTAGTCAATGACATGTACACACAGCAGTACATATTTCACAATTTTTTGGGACATTTTAGGGGAAGCTGAGCTTCCCTTGCAATCGCCACTGATTAGGGTATACTATACTGTACCATACTATACTACAGTACACCAAACTTGTGCTATGGTATAGTCGATGTGTGTGTTTTGTAGCTTGTTTGTGTGGGTGTTAGTTTTCAAATGTATGGGAGGAGTGTTAAGCGCTCTTTCGGCTGTCATAGCCAATGGGTGGGATTCCTTATCTAGGGCATCTTGGAACACAGAGCACAATGTAGGATTATTTGTTTGCTTTCTGGCAACCCTCCACCTGACACCTTGAAATCTTCCCGCTGCAGGTAAATATATACATCTTCTCTTTACGTGGTTTTGAGTGTGTGGTAATTCATGATAGTTTAAATAAGAAGAAAGACTTAGTTTTGACTGAAACAGCAAAAATGTAATTTTAAGATGTGAATTAAAAAAATAAAATTTTTCCTGTCTGCAAATGACTGGCGACCAGTCCAGGGTGTACCCCGCCTTTCTCCCAAAGCCAGCCGGGATAGGCTTCAGCAGACCCGCGACCCTAATGAGGCTAGGCGGTATAGAAAATGAATGTATGGATGGATGGACAATTTTTGCTGTTTGTAGTTGTGGTAAACGCGGCATACCAGTCGCAAAACCGTCTTCTTTTAAGTTTTTATTCGTTTGTCATTTAAAAGAATTCTGTCCAAGACTTATAACATGTGTAATGTGACTCCACTCCCATCCCTTCTGTTTTTAAGTCAGCTTTAAAAATATAAATATGTTTAAAGGGTAAACATGTGGGTTAAGTGGGCTCAGCAGTTCTCTCCTGACTTCAGTCTATCCCCACAGTCTCGATAATACACCAAAAAGACTCATCATAATCACAAACTCCTTTTAAGCTCACATAAATCAAATCATGTGACAGCAACAACAAAAACCTGCTCTTTCTTATTTACATATTATTTTTATTAAGTAATAAAAATAATGAAATATTTGGGAATGATTTGTTGCTGTAACAGTGCTCTAAACTGCAGCGGGTGCACGGCTGTGCTGACTTAAATTTTCTGGATGTCACAGAGATGGGCTGCTTGGAGGGCGCTCATATTAAATGTACGTCAATTACACTCACGCACTAGTTATGTTTGCTGTCAGCTATGACTAAGTGTAGCTGATAATGTTAGCTGTCAGTGACTGTTGACATCATAACTGCAAATTATTGCTCGCTTCTCTGACGCTGCTCTTGAGAGTCTGCAGCGTTACCTTATTCAGCCCGAACGACAATTTGAGCCCATTTTCCTGCAATTAAGCTGGTAACTGTGAAAAATACAGACATCTTGTACAATCTGTTCTTTTAAACCACTGTTGGTAAAATATGCAAGGCAGTGGTGGAGTTCGTATATTTTGGGGGTTGAAAAAAAGTCAGTGACATCCTGCAGCGTTAAGATGGAAGCGTTCACGTTTTTAGCCTGAGGGCCATTCTCGAAGGCACGTGGCAGAGGACAACCTGACTGAACTTTTGAGCTGCGATGAAAAATTCCCACCATAGCAAGTTTATCTCTTCTCGTCGTAATCATTCCAGAACGTTATTGTCCACCCTACTTACACGCCGATATCACAAACCATTTATCACAGAGCTGCCCCCAGCTCCGCTGTAGACAGTAAATTCACTCTTTATGCAGCTGCAAATGATGTTAGTTCTATTGTACCAACCAACTTATGCTGAATAAAATGTTTTTTTGACCAAGAATCTGTAAATTTGCGAGGCTGAGAATGCTGGGATCTGCTGTAGTTCATTCATTTTCTATTTATTTAATGACATTTGTGTGTTTTCAGAATGTTGGTCGTCACAAGAAAGAAGTGCACAGCTGTAATTCGGAACCTCATCCTTTGGTTCCTATTGGTCAACGTCGTGCTGGTGCTATACTTCATGAAAGTGCCTAGCCTAAATGGCCTCCAAGAAGAAACCTGTGCCCTCCACATGCTCAGTAAAAACCTGACCAGACCTCCTAGAGAAACAGGCGAGTGCTCCCCCGTGGGAAACATTATGTTCATGAAGACGCACAAAACGGCCAGCAGCACGCTCCTTAACATCCTTTTCCGCTTTGGGCAAAAGCACCAGCTCAAGTTTGCCTTTCCTGACGGACGCAATGACTTCTTTTACCCGTCAACCTTCCAGGGCTCCCAGGTGAAGGGCTACCATCCTGGAGAGTGCTTCAACATCCTGTGCAACCACATGCGCTTCCAACACCTAGAGGTGGCCAAGCTGTTACCTTCTGATGCCGTCTACGTCACCATCTTACGCAACCCGGCCGACCTCTTTGAGTCATCCTTCCACTACTACCACAGAGCGGTTCCCTTCACGTGGAGGATCAGCGCAGAGAACAAAATGGCGGCGTTCCTCGAGAGTCCTTGGGAATACTACAGCGTGGATGCGTACAACTCCTTCTATCTAAGGAACTTGCTCTTTTTCGACTTTGGTTTGGATAACAACCTGGAGCCCGATGACGCTAAAGTGATGGAGTCCATATTGGATTTGTCCGCAAGGTTTCATCTGGTTCTCATTGCAGAACACTTTGAGGAGTCCCTCATTCTCCTCAAAGAAACACTATGCTGGACGACGGAGGACATCCTGTACTTCAAACAAAACGCTCGCAAGGGGTCATCCGTCACCCGCTTGACCCCAGAAATGAGGGCGAGGGCTTTGCGGTGGAACGGCGTCGACTGGAAGCTCTACCAGCACTTCAACAACACTTTCTGGGCCAAGGTGGAAGCGTACGGGAGGGACAGAATGAAGCAGCAGGTCATGGAGCTCAGGAGGAGGAACGCCGAGATGAAAGCCATCTGCATTGAAGGTGGAGAAGCAGTGGAAGCCCAGACGATTCATGATAGACGTTTTTTACCTTGGCAGCCCGTCGGAGGAAAATCCATCCTGGGGTACAACATGAGGAATGGTATTGATGCCAAGCTGAGGACCATCTGTGAGAGAATGCTTATGCCTGAAATACAATACTTGGCTGAATTGGGGGTCAATTTGTGGCTTACTACACTGTGGGGTTGGTTAAAAGATGCCATTTATTGACTCTTTTTGAAATACATACTGGGGCCCACACAGTTGATGACATCTCAAAGCGGTCAGCATTTCCACTATTTATTTATTTTTTTATTTTAAAAGCTAAAACATGTTTCGTACACAGTATATTTAAAGACAAAGCGTTGTGTTTTTATTAGTTATTAGTAACAACAACCTCTCTTTTTCTTTGTGCCTTTTAGCTACATGTTCTCATTGTTGCTTTTTTCCCCCTTTCATCTCATTTCTGCAACGTGCCAATAAAGACCAAGCCGTAGGCATCAAATGGCCGCCAGGTCCCACTTTGGCTACTCTGCCTTAAGCGATCGTAGTGACATTTAGGCCGTTGAGCTTTTTTTGGTGTTTTTTTTTTAAATGTTCAAGCATTTATCAATGGATATTTGTGTTTTGAAACATTTTACAACTGTCATCTCAGTTCCTTAAAGCAGCCTAAAACACACTACACAAAAACAAAAGCAACCAATTATGTTAACTTTTTAATTTAGACAACGGGCCTTAAGTTCGTGTGGAAAATTATTTTTCCGGCGGACGGCTTATTCTCATTACAAACACTAAACCACCCCCTCCCAAACTAGATATGCTGAAATGACAATAAACATTGGCAGCGTGAATGGACGCTAGCAGGGTCAGCTCAGATTAGCATGCTAGTGCGCCTATGTGCGACTCAGGCTGAATGAGTATATTTTCACCGCGTTGTGTTTTACCGCTTTAATTTAAGGAAAATTTTACAATGCCCCATGACGATGTCCAGATTCTGTAAAAACAGGCGAGAAGTTTATTCTTGCGCCCAGCTTATTTTAGACCAGGGGTCGGCAACCTTTACCATCAAAAGAGCCATTTGGCCCATTTCCACCAAATGAAAACCCACAAAACCTATCTGACCACTAAATTGAAGGTAACGCTATTAGATTGCATTGTTCCTTTTTTCTTCCTGTTGCCTTCTCTACCAATTTTAGAGTCAAATTCCTTGTTTGTGTAAGCATGCTATGCCATTAAAGATGATTCCGAAGATTCACAATAAAAGCGTTACAAACCAGAAACTACTACCCCTAGAAAGGTTCATATGGGACGGTGTAGTGACTACACAGCAACATAAATCAGCTGCAGCCACAGCAGAAGGATAAGAGAGCCGCGGGTTGCAAACCCTTGTCTTAGACGTTCTCAAAACAGAACACACTTCGGCCTTCAAAATAAGAGCACAGTTTGGCCAATGTTGTCTGTGTAAACAGAATGTGTGTCATAAAAAATATCCTATACGCTGTTTGAATTGCATGGGTGACTAATCTTCCTTAATCACAAGCACGGGCATTACAGTTGGTTGAAGATTTGATTTTGTCTGTGTTGTTTGGAATGGTACAAGTATGTGCGTTTTGACAGTTTTTTGGGGGATGCTAACATTTGGAAGTGAGCTTTATAACATAACAGATTTAACAAGGATTTTATTGGAATGTTATGCTTTTAGACAGGGTTTATTTTTGGTTATGACTGATTTTTATTCAAGTGAAATTTTTGCTGAGTCCAAATTTACTGTTATTTAAAAGCTATTTACATTCCAATTACAGTTAAATAATACTCAAGACATTAAAAGTTATTGCTTTTGATAGGGTGTTTTCTCATTATGCCATATATTATCATTACATTAATGAACAAAGAGAACCAAAATACTTTTATTACATATTATTGGCAATAATTTGTAGGCCAATTATCATCCAGCAAAATTAGTTACCAAGACTGAATTGCGTTTCTGTTAATGAGCCTCACTTTTTGCACTGATTGGCTGGAGCCCCATGCCGAAAACACATCAGGCACATTGCAAGCAGCCATGTATTGATGGGGGTCAAATAAATCACTGATCGCAGGTGAAATTGTTAAGTATGAGCAACCTTCTGGAACTGATTTGACGTCATACGTTAAGACACATGTATGCTAGTTAAAATAGACTTTGGGTGAGTGATAGGTGGGGTTTTTTTTGCGGAAAAAACAGCCCATTTCGGAGAAAAGAAATCAAAAATGTATAAAGTGAACGCAGGCTGTTTAATGTGCAGGGTCCACTATTGAAAACGTGGCGCTATACACACTAAATGTCACTCAAAGTGCCTGTTTTTTTCTTAGCTGGTAAATATTAAAAAAGTCCAATACGTTAGACATTAACACTTTTAATTTAACCATTTACAACATGCGAGGATGACAAAGAAATTAAATGACAGGAATATGGATCATAATGTGACATGGGTACATTGCTCCACCTTGACGGTAGTATGCTCAAGATTTTCGGCTCACTTGGAGCACATTCAGTCCATGGTTGTTTTGTTGTCCGGTCCGGGGTTTGGAGTCCGCGGTGGATGGAGAGTGGACAAGTGACACCACGGCCTGCGACGCCCTCTTTACTCGTCTTTGTTCTCGTAGTTATGTTTGATGTGTTTCCATAGTTTCTGTTGTAAAAGAAACATGCCATACATTAAACGTGTGTAACACAACATGCACTAATAGAAGCGCTTCCAATGATTAACATTTGGCGACAAGCTAGCTTAGCTACATTAGCATCATTTCGCCCTCTACCTACAAGGTCAGATTGTTTTAGCGCCGATAAATTGACTTACCCCGCGATTCATTTGCTCAAATATAGCGTCGCCGCCTTGATCGAATATCCGCTCAAAGAAGACAGCTCCGACCATGATGGTTACGGCGAAGGTGGACGTTCTCCTGAAAAGAAGATTGTACACGGTCTTTGCCAGCGCCATGTTGAGACGGCTTCTGTAAAGTCTGTGCGCATGTGCAGTGATTCCGCTTCCTTAAACGAGCAGGTGCCCATTTTTGCTATAACAACCACATTTCGATCGATTTTATACCTTTTATTCGATGCACGTAGCATTCGGTTGCATGTTTTCCGTCATTCGTGTTGTTTGGAATTATGTTTAACGTCAGCACACAGAAATGACGCCATGTTGTGACGCCTTAGGTCTGTCAGTGCGCATGTGCGGGACTCACTTCCGCTTTATTCCGTGATCCTTCACGGCTTCCGTTGTTTGGGCACGCCGCTGTTGGTGCTGATCAAAACACTTTAAAGTAACGAGGCTTGTCTTGGGTATGTGGCATTTGATTGTATTCTGTCTGTCACATATATATATATATATATATATATATATATATATATATATATATGATCTGTAAGTAAGTAAACATACAAAGAACGTCGTCGTGTGGCGGTGTTTGCTAAGTATACAGTCAACTACTGTAGCGTGGTTATGTGTGCTCTAGTTACATACATAGACTTCATTGACATTTGTGTAGTGTTTCCTGTGAATATTACATCGTGGTTTTTGCAGGCATGACTTTAACAATGCAATTAAGTGGTGTTAATAAGAATACTTTTGTTACATTTCAGGGGCGTTCAAAAGCCAACACATTGTTGTTTGTAATAAGAGACACATCCTTAAAGCTGAGCCATGGGTAAAAGATACTACTGCGATTACTGTGACCGCTCCTTCCAGGACAACATGCACAACAGGAAGAAGCATCTCAACGGTGTTCAGCACCAGAGGGCTAAAAAGGGATGGTTTGATAATTTTAGAGGTGAGATTGAACTACCACATTTACATACTGTAATTATATTTTGTATGTATATATTTTTTGTTTTCCTTTTTAAAGGCTTTTCAGATATTTTAAAGGATGAACAAGCAAAGAAACCCTGCAGGAAGTTTCTCCAAAGAGGTAGCAATCATCGTACATTCAACTGATACAAATGATGACAGAATATTTGCTTATAAATGTTGTGCTTTTTACTTTAGGAGTTTGTGATTTTGGGCCATCTTGCAGGTTTTCTCATATGACTGAGATGGAGCTTATGAATTTACAAAGAAAAGTGGAAGGTAGGTTGTGACCACATGAAGGCGCTCTTTTCTTGTTTTTGCTATTTTGTCGCACAAATAACGCAAATAAAATAATATATAGACATGGCTTTTGTCAACAATATTGGTTGTCATATTGCGCTGTTGAATCACAAGAATAAGAATGAAAATAAACGAGGCGCACGTCTTCAATGTCTGTATATGTAATGATAAAAGCTACTAAAAGTGGGCAGCGGAGCAATAAAACAGAAGTGCAGCAACATTTGTGTTTGAATGCCTCAAACAATTAAAATAACAGGGAAAGTATGCCTCTAAAGTGCCTGCAAGTAATAAGCGCCTCTAAAGTCATTTGTACTAATATTACAATAATTGACTTACGCTTGCACTTGTGTGGATGTTAAAATGCTTAAATATTGCCTGCATAGTTAAAAAAAAAAATTGACTGTGGTGACTGCTTGACCCAAGAACAGAATTTCTATTTCCATGATCTCATGTAGGCAAACATGTGGCTGTATTTTGCCTGTAAAATGCTAGATTTTGTAAATGGTTTCATTTTTTGTCTTTTTTTTTTTTTTTTTTTTTTATTTTTTTTATTTTGGGTAAAAAATTGATATTAATGTCATGATTTATTTCTAAATCAATCTGTCATATTTACAATTATTTTCTACATAAAATGCATAATGACTTTTCATTTGATTGTTTTTAAACATTCATACCGTATTTGTACTCTTATTAACAATGCTAACTGACGTTGTGATTGCAGCACAGCAGTGAGTTATGATGATTTTCCAAGCTGCCATAAAAACAGTAAAGCTGACAAAGCACAATGTTGATGTATTTTTATCATAAAAGAGGCAGGTGGGGCTTGTTATATTATTAGAAAAATATGAGGAGACCTTGGGACAACGCCTGCTTGTCAAATAAATTGATGTTAGACAAATACAAGTCCTGGCTGTCTAGACAAGTGTAAATAAGTCATGTTGAGAGAATACTTTGGGTTTTTTCTTTTTTTTTGTTTTTATAGATGAAAGACGGCACAGGGAGGGCTTAGAGGACCCTGTGATGCCTGAGCCCACTGCTGAGGAATGGCTCTCAAGGAGGGAAAAGAGGCAAAGCGGCCTCGCCAGTAAAGGGTAGGAACGCAACACTTAAAGTTTGTCTAATTAGAATGTAACTATTCACTCAGTGGTCCATGCAGGGATGTGACCAGCATGGAAGACTACCAGGAAACACACAGTGATATACCTTCACAGCTCTTCTCTATTCCTGACCTCCCACCCTCGTTGGTGCCGCCCCCTCCAGGCGGCTGGAAAGTCAACGTCGCCACAGAATGGGGTTGAAAAATCATCACACTGTTTTTTGTGTCATCTAGTGGACAATAATGGTGATTCCAGATAAAACGCAGATTTTTATGTCTCTGTCTATTTATTTTGCACTGCATCAATAAAACCAAAATCAAAAATTGTTGAAAATAATTGCCTCCATAACTTCCTTTTTTATGATGCTACCACAGAAGGGCACTAGAAAGGGCTCTAATTTTGATAATTTGGTAGACAGTGGCACGCCGTAATGGGTGTGGCAGCGCAGCAGGGAGCGTTACCGACAGATTCAGCATGGTGTGACAATTTCGTGCCAAAGGTGCGCTCGCCGGCTCCAACCTGGTCTACTCGGCACAAGGCAAAGCGCAGCCGGACTAGTGATATTTTGGCTGACTGACGCGCAGTGCGCACACTTAACCAAAACCCCCGCAGGCCGGTTTACATAATGTCAGGCACATCTGAATGCATTTAATAATCACAGCAACCAATGTTAAAAGTAACTAATTCAGCACATACATTTTGATATTTATTGACTGTCCCGTCTGCCTCTGTCGCGCAGTCTCCTTCTGGCCACCACCTCCTATGTCTCTAGTGCTGCCCCTCTCCTCCTCCTCATCATTGTAGGTGGCCAGTTGATCTGATATGGATGTGGTTAATTGTAAATAAACGGTTAATCAAACGTATTGACATCGTTGATTGTGTAACCGAGAATTGCATAAATGATCATAATTGGGTAATACAAGTTCATCTCACATGCAAACACAAGTGACAAGGTCCAGACCACAAACTTGCAATGCGCTTCGCCAGCGCCGCATTTACAAGTGATATAAGTGATGCATATGATTGGTGAAGTTTTTACCAAGTTACCCCTTCTCTCCTTCCTCTTTGCCACTTGCACCGAAAGGTGGAGGCATACTTATGCCATGCAGTGCCTGGCACAAAATTGCAAAATGCGGCTAAAACAAGGTACGCCTCGCCTGCGCCAGGTCTACAAAATTAGAGCCCAAAGTCTACACGCTGAGACCTGCAACAGTCACTGAACTGAGCGCAACCATTGAACGTGAATGTACACAAATATCAAGATAATTGTTTCATGATGAGTGCTATTTGATCGCTTCGCGTTGTCTGCAGTGTCTGGACCAGAACGGACATCAGTTTGAGAACAGGTAGTGACAAAACAATAAAATAATATTTGTAAGTTTTTTTACATGTTGAAAATTAAACAAATTATAATAAACACCTCGTTTACAATTATTTAAAGTGTGTATACATTTTTTGGGACACCCTATTAATATACACATATGCAGTACATTCATGCATTATACATACAGTACATGATACATATTTACGTTATTACCTCCTTGTATGACTTTTGCATTGCTACGTGTGTTGCTTTACAAAATATCAAAGTGGCCTTGCATTCATTCATTTTTTAGTATGTGCCATTCAGTGGAAAAGTGTTGGACACCCCTGCCATAGAATCATTTCACTGCAGAAAAGTGGTGCACGTCTCTATCCTGGCTGCTCAGTACGATAAAGCTAAAATGACAATAATGGTAATAAAAGAATGCAATGTGCACCTCAAAGAAAGTAGTTTTTAATGTCAAGAGACTTGCATTTTTTTTAGTTCCTGTTTTTATTGGATGTCATGCATTCACACATCACTTACATTATAGTGCAGAGTCAATGCATGATGGAACAACACTTTTTGTGCATGGAAATACATAATCATATATTGCTAATCATTTACAAACAGATATCCAGCATTAAACTGCCTTTTTTCGTCTGGAAGTTTTTGCCACTATTAATGCAAAGGCACCCGACAGAATCCCATTCTTTTCTTTACAATATCAGACAATCACACGCAACTGAAGACAATACTTTGGTACAATTACTATTACATTACGGTACATCCATGATCTGTTTACATGTGGAGGTAATGAGATGCCATATAATACAGCACATAAAACAGCTACAGTAAAATTTGTTTTATTGCAAGTGTGATACTTCTTCCACTGATTAAAAATAATAAGGAAAAATATAATATTTATTAAAGAAAGTAAGAATATAAGTGCATGATTTTTGTATGTACACAGAAATGCCTGGAAATTATACATTAGCAACCTGATATGACCTATATATCATTTTTTCTACATTCTTAAATATATTTTGTATTTGTGTTTATTTTTTATTTTATTTATTTATTTTTTTACAAAATAATCTGCCTTGAAGTGAATGTGTCATCTTGTCGAGTAGGAAAATATAACCACCTTGAAATAATAATATATATTTTTGAATGATATGTAAAATTATTGTTCACAGCGTCACTGCAATCAATGTGATATGCACATGATAATTCAAAGTAACTTTGACAGAAAAATGTCAAGTTTTCTCTTTGCAGTAGTCACTTGTTAAGTTGCATAATTTCTTTTTTTTTAACACAGACATCAGCATCCAGACTCTGTTATTATTAAGTCACACACAGGACAAACATTTACTTACACATTGGGATGTACATGCAAGTGTACGAGTTTGTTTGGTCATTACTGAGTCTATTCACAGGAAATATGCGTCTCATAGCAGGGTGTGGGCGTACTTTGAGAAAAATGGCGCTGAATATGATGTCAAAACATACACGTGTCTCGGTTTATTTCCACACAGCCTTATCTTATTTTTGCTTCTCACGGGAATTTAGAAGGGTTTTCCGGGAATAATTCATTATTTTCTAGCAGAGCACTGTGTAATAAAGTTTCGGGAAACACATGGTGTCTTTCCTACTATTAGATTAAAGTGTTAAATAAATTGTTAACCATGATGTTGCGTTCACTATTTGGCAAGATACGTTATGGTCAGTCTTTCTGTTTAACCTCTCATCGTGAGAGTTGTATGACTGGAAAAAAGGAGCAAGGAAATTCATGAATTAATAATTTAATAATACAGTGCAACCCGCTTATGTTGACGAGCCGTGTGTCAATGTGGACCAACTCATCAAATCTTGGTGCATCGTGTTCTTATTACTAAAAAGTGCTGGTTTAGTGTAATTTTGGATGAAAAATTGGTCCATTTAGGTTAACGTATGTTGGAGTACAGTAGGCCCTCGTTTATCATTTTTAATTGGTCCTCCCAGACCCGACTGTGATAAGCAAAATTCCGCAAGGTAATTCCTTATTTATAAATTGAATATTTTTGTAATTATAGTATAGAAAAACGGCCGCACGGTGGCTGAGTGGGTAGCAGGTTGGCCTCACAGTCAGGAGATGTGGGTTTACTGTCATTGCATAAAATTACCACAGAGTACAAAATACTATAAAATAACATTAGAAAATGGAAATAAAAATATCGACATCTGTCGGCCAGTCCGAAGGGCGTCAAGGTAAACGTGTTCCACTGAACCATTTAGAAAGGGGTCGATGAAACCAGTTGAGCAAAATGTGGGCTGACTATTTGACTAGTAGGAGACCTTAAGACTTATAGTTTAATATTAACAATATACTGAATAGAACCAGATTTGGCCGCCAAAGACCAGGTTGCCCGGACACCTGTCCTCAACAACTGCCCAAATCACTTGGAACCGGACCCTTATGCTTGCCCCTGTAGGTGGTGGGTCTGTGGGGGGGAGCTCCCGTGTTGCTTCTTCGGGCTGGGCCCGGCCAGGCCCCACGGGTCCCGAGTATCCCAGGGTCTTGTTCACGAGTGAGAGATGTTTGGAGCGTAAGGTTGACAGACGGATCGGTGCAGCGTCAGCAGTAATGCGGTCGCTGTACCGGACCATCGTGCTGAAGAGAGAGCTGAGCCGGAAGGCAAAGCTCCCTGTTTACAGATCGATCTACGTTCCCACCCTCACCTATGGTCATGAGTTATGGGTCATGACCGAAAGAACAAGATCGCGGATACAAGCGTCGGAAATGAGTTTCTCCGTAGGGTGGCTGGACTCACCCTAAGAGATAGGGTGAGGAGCTCAGCCATCCGTGAGGAGCTCAGAGTAGAGCCGCTGCTCCTTCACATCGAGAGGAGCCAGTTGAGGTGGCTCGGGCATCTAGTCTGGGTGCCTCCCGGGCGCCTCCCTGGTGAGGTGTTTCGGGCATGCCCAGCCGAGAGAAGGCCCCGGGGATGACCTAGGACACGTTGGAGGGACTTCACGCCTTGGTGTCCTCCCGGTGGAGCTAGAAGAGGTTGCCGGAGACCGGGAAGTCTGGACGTCCCTTATGAGACTGCTGCCCCGCGACCCGGATAAGCGGAAGAAAATGGAATGGAATACACGGAATAACTCACTTATGAAAACATTTGAAACCCATTACCCCACCTGTCATTCAGTCCTAAAATTTCAATTAAAAGGAAAACTGCATCTTTTGGAATTTTGCCCATCATCCTCAATCCTTTTGTGAGACGCAAACACACGTCTGTCTGCTAGCACGAGGCAGCTAATAATGCAATGTAATGGGATTCACCTTTAAAGCCCTTTATTAAATCACCTCTAAAACCTCTCCCACAACATACAGGCTGTGATCATTTAGTAACAGGCTCATTCACAATAACATGTAATACTTACAGTGGAACCTCAAGATACGAAATTAATTCGTTTTGTAATTTAAATGACGTAATTCGTTCCAGCCTTCTTGAAAAAAGTCGCAAAAAGTGTAAATATTGTACCCACCCGTAAGAAATATGTTCATTAATGACAACATAATCATTTACATGTACATGAATGTTAAAAAAAACAATGAAACATAATAATAAATGTTGTTAAGAAAAATGACACTTTACCTTTGGGGTCGAGCAAGGTGAGCTTCATGGCGGAGGAGGAGGAGGCGGCGAACAAAGTTTTGACAGATGTCAGAAATCATACGTAAGTTTACGTACTGTAACTTCATTTAAAAGAATACACTACATTACAAACTAAACTTAACAATATCATTTTTTTAAATGATAATTGTTAACAATGGACGCAAACAAAGGGATGCCGTGATTGGCCATCGTTAGAGGGAAGAGGACGGGGGGGGGAGATAACCAATGGGAGGGCAGCTGCTTCTTCTTCTTGGGTTTTTACTGCGGTTGATATCCATTGCTTTGGTGCATTACCGCCCCAGGGGAGGGCAGCTTGTATGGTGGTATTGTACATTCATAATAAGCTACAGCTGCAGCTGTTGTTTGGCACTTTCGATTTTGGTTTTTGTATTTTGAATATTTTTTCGTTAAACGAGACAAGAATGTCTTCGAAGCCCATTTTGTATTATTAATTTTTCGTATAATGAGGTTTTTGTAAGTTGAGGTTCCACTGTATTTTGCCATAGTTTAGTGTTTTTTTTTTTTAACATAATCAACATTTCCTTCCTGGGTGAATTGATTTCACAGAGCCCACAGCAACCACCTCCGTCTACAACAGCCGAATAAAAACAGCATGTAGGTTTGCTACCACCAATCCCTGCAGACTTTGTGAGAAACACACGTAGCACTGGTGCTAAACGTTTCATTGACAAAATCAAGCCATAATGAAACAGTCACTTGCATTGTCTGTTCTGACTGGGATGCCGATGGGACAGTTGGATCTTTTAGCGCAAGACCTCTCGTTGAGCTGCTAAATTCAGTTCAAATGCAACAACTCCAGCATCTCACTTTACCTCTCGGTAGCGGCGTGAGACACTGTGAGTGAGGAGCTGTGTCACTACTCCAAAAAAGATAGTTCTTCTGTGTTAGCTCCCGCAATAACAATGCCGCTGTGGCTTGGTTAAAATGTAGGTCGCATTATGTTAATGGACTATTTTTAGAAGCCTTCATAGGCAGAAAAAGTGCTTCCCCACGACGTGCACTGTTAGCTGCCTCGTTCTAGTTGTATTTGTTTTGGAGTGCACAGAAAAGGAAAATATGTGTATTTGTGTCTCACATATGGATTGTGTATAATATTCTAGGGTGCAGTTTTTTTCCTTTAATTCAATTATAGATTTAATTTTATCTTTACATGTAGTTGATAAAATATGATCATTAATCCTGTGGGTGTGAAATATTTGGAAAATCCAATGTATTCTTTTATTCAAAATGATTCACATTTTAAAATTGTGATATTTCACTATAGACTTCAATTTATTCCTTTGTGTCTTGATTATTGTCTAGTTGATTTTGACCAGTTTAAAAACCTTTTGTGTTTTAAACAATAAATCGGCATCTGGCACCTTTAAAAGTTCAGCTGTCTTGGACATGTGGTTATGTATAATACAACATGGGGAGATTTGCTTTTGTGTTGAGACCGTTTTAGAACTCTGATCAGCCCTTGAAGTGTGTCTCTCTTTCGTAATGTGATTCCTTCTGACATCCTTATTCTGTAGAAGCTGGTAAAATGTTGGAAACATTAAGAAAAACAAACAATATTTGGTTTATCGCTAAATAACATTCACTTCATGCCTCTTCTTAGCATTTGATTAGCGGCGATGAGCATGACGCTGATGATGAAAGCAATGGCGAAGGCACAGATCAGACTTTTACGCACGCACGTGTGTTTCTCCTGTTGTGTTGGGCTCGCTGTGGAAAGAACATAGTGATGGTCAATGTCGGCCAAAAGAGACTTTAGAGAGAAGAGTGTGGACAACACCTACTGTCAATGTTCACGTGCGACTCTGGACTGTTTAGGTGGTTCTCCTCAGTCATGATGATGTTCTCGATGTCCTTCATGGTGAGGTGGTCGCGGAAGGTGTCGTAGAGAAGCCTCTTTAGCTCATCCACTGTCAGTTTCTGCATGTCGCACTGAGGGAAAGCAGGAGGAATTGAGAGAGAAACCGCGGCTGAACAGCAAGACTTACTTTGAACAAGCAGCAAAGCTTATTATCATAGCAGTAGAATTAAATGACAAATTTGTATATTTGACTAAGATTGATATTTTTTACTTTCTAAAAAGGTTAGTCTTTTGATACATTTTCTTTTTAAAGCCTTCCATAAATTTCTTCAAGAAGGTCTTTTAGGACATTTTATGTAACTGTTATTGTTTTGTGTTTTTTGCCAGTTTTTAATCTTTGCTCAGTGATTTTCTCTGTGCTGTAGCACTATGAGATTTCATTGAAATGTAAATGTGCACTACTGTACAACCAAAATGTGTTTATTATTCCGGCTAGTTTCTCCAAAGTGGGGTACGCCAATTGTTAGAGGGAGTATGTGAATACATTAAAAACAGTTGGCGTAAATAAGTACGTTTGATGATTATTTTGTGCATTAAGAGTGTTTATTCGTGAAGATTTATATTGGTGTTTACTCTCATAATATTACCTGCTTTTTCTCAAAAATGTACAACGTTATTGTTGTAAATTTACAACTTTATTCTCGAAATCTCTGATAATTTGAATACCTGCCTGAGACAGCTATAAAAACCGGGGGCCTTTGGCCTCGGTCAAAGGCAATATAATGACCTTTTTTCTCACAAAACTACAACTTTTGATCTTGAAATTTTAGATTTTTTAAAAAATGTGGCCCTAACACTTCCTAACATGGACTGGAATAAAATATATGTCTCTTTATTGTCTCTTTATTAGTGCTCATGAAAATGTGACATGTAATTTGTGTAGTTTTGACCTGGAAGTATAATTAATTAATTATCTTCAATATTTCAAGTTAATGAATATAAAAAGGTTTGTTTTTTAAGTGTGCAGGAGTACATGGCTTCAGGGTCAAATCCCACTGTAAAAAGTTTGGGAACCACTTCTCTAATGTAGATATGCAAATAAGTTATATTATACAGAACAGTCTGCAAGTCAGCTTTGTTGTTATAGGTGAGAGTGTATTTATTATCGTGATAAGCCACTTACTCAGGGCACATTACCAATAAATTCATTGAAGTTTATCATTGTGGTTGTAGATTGTGATGTCTCATATTAATTACGATAAAAACCTCTCCCATCGTGTCACTCAAAACTGACAAAATGTTATTTGTTTTTGATTGTCAAGGTGTATCTAATGTTGTGAATGTTGAACAGAGAGGGCCATAAATTAAAGAAATAGTTTGGATCTTTTGACATGAAGTTGTATGACATTCCCATCAGCCGTGTAGTGCATCTACAGTGACATTTCCCTCCATTTCATCCCGTGGGACGAGTTCTGGTCGGATATCGGTGTTGAGGAAAGTAGTTCCGGCTAGTTGCTGGGGTCTCTTAAGTAAATAGTTAAAAAGCAATATGCATTGAAAAAAACATTTAAACACTTATACAACAATGGATAAGCGACAGCGTGCAGCGATACGAATGGACGGAAAAAAATGCAGCTTGATTGTGAGGTCTGACTTTTTGCATAAAAAACTGTTGTAATGCAAATGTATTACTTTTTTGAATGCATATTGTTCTGAGAAGCAAAAAGCTTAACTTAAAAACCCCCACCAACTACCCGGAAGTACACTACTCAACACTCAAAGCCGACCAGAACTCGGCTCATGGGACAAAGTGGGGTAAAAGCCACTGCACTGCTGATGGGGATGTCATACAACTTCATGTCAAAAATCCAAATTATCCCTTTAACCTTGGGCCAACTTCTTTATTGGCCTGCTGTAACTTCTTAGCAGATCTTCACCTACATTTTAATAGTTGCAGCACGTTTAAGAAATAAACGGTTAAGAATGGCCCTCACATCATTCTTTTTTTCTATTAGGGGCCCGGGCAAGAATTGGAAGAACGGCATCAACAATCATCTTTTCCAGGTTTATAACATACTGGAAAATGTAATACATTTTGCAAGCATCTGTATGGTAAACATTTACGGGATTTATTGGTTGACACATAATTTGGTATGCACATGAATTATGATGGGATGCGCACATATGGAAATGGTCATTATCATTATAAACTGCAACACAAAACATGCAATAGCCATTTTCCAGGGATTTGGAACATTTCCTGGAGACTTTTTCTGGGGAAATCACTAGATTGCCAAAATGTAAGCAGGTGTACTAGATTTTGTTGTGACTTGTCCCCATGAGTTGTTGTATTATGCAAATGGATGCTGTGTTGTATGGCATCATGAGGATGTTTTAAGGATACAAAGCGTGTTTATGGCCCAACCAACCTTCCAGAACACAGAGTCAAAGTCTGCCCCGTGGAATTTATCCGGCATCCCCGCTGCTGACAGTTTGGGACCAAGCAATGTGACAAACTCGTCAAAGCCCACCTGACCGTCGCCTGGGATGCCACACACACACACACACAAAGCAGTCATGTCACTGACTTGGTATAAGAACAAAATGAAGCACATGTGACCCTCACCATCCATGTCCAGTCTTTGGATGATGACCTCCAGCTCAACCTCGTTGGGCATGTAGCCCAAAGATCGCATGGCCATGCCCAGCTCCTGCTTGGAGATGAAGCCGTTCCCATCCCGGTCGAACACTTTGAACGCCTCACGGATTTCTAATGGTAGCGTTGGAAAGAAGCTGTTGTAGGAGAACTTGCTTATATGTCCATAGACAAGACATTAGGTACACCATGCCTGTATGAATATGATTCATTATTTAAACAACAATCGTTAATGAAAACCAAATCTCCAAATGACACAAAACTTCGAGATATATGATTTTAACTGGACAACCTTGTGAAAAGATGTATTATTGTTAACATTTGGATTCTTTTTCCATATTTTGATAGCTATGGCCCCTTTGGCTGTTCAAAGCTTGTGTTTCATCCAAGCCACATGGAAGACAAACACCAGGCCTTGCTCAGAATGCAGTAGACGTCCGTGATCAGAGCCAAAAAAGCAACCATGCTGACTTTTAAGCACAATTGCTTGTGACAGAAGGCGACGCGCTATACTCGCTGTGCTTTTCATTACGTGAACCTTTTGGCAAGCACTCTCTTTTTGGCTGATGTGCTCCACAACCTGGATCCTAATATTCTCTTTGAAGTGCTAAAAAGAGTAGTTGCACATCTGCAAGCAAAAGAAGGAAGCTTTTTTTAAAAAGTGTAAACCTGCTAATGTTTTGTATGTTAGTGGTTGCCAACCCTGCAGGAACCCACTTCCATAGAAGTATTGCTTCCAAAAAGAGATTTTTAAACATAAATGTGCATATTGCATGTGCAAAGTCCCATCCATCCATTTTCTATGCCGCTTATCCTCATTAGGGTCACGGGGATGCTGGAGCCTATCCCAGCTGACTTTGGGCGAGAGGCGGGGTACACCCTGGACTGGTCGCCAGTCAATCGCAGGGCACATATAGACAAACAAACATTCACACTCACATTCATACCTATGGACAATTTAGAGTCTCTAATTAACCTAACATGCATGTTTTTGGAATGTGGGAGGAAACCGGAGTACCCGGAGAAAACCCACACACGCACGGGGAGAACATGCAAACTCCACACAGAGATGCCCAAAGGAGATTTGAACCCAGGTCTTCCAGATCTCCTGACTGTGTGGCCAATGTGCTAACCACTCACCCACCGTGCGGCCCATGTGCAAAGTATCATGCAAATTTCCTGATCTATTATTAAGGAACCAAGGAGTTATATAAAACAAAATATCTAAAATATAACAACATAATGCCACAAATGTAAACATTTGTAGACAGATGAGGAACACTACAAATGCTAAACCCAAATACAAATATAAATACAAATATATAAAATACTGTATATGTAAATATCAAAATGGCACTAAAATAAGTCCACAAAATCTCACTTATATTATATATCAGAGGTGGGCAAATTGAGGCCCGGGGGGCACATCCGGCCCACTAAGCGTTTGAATGTGGCTCGCCAGGTGCGTTCAAAAATCTTAAATGTAAACTTTTAACATACAAGCTGGTAACATGGTCAAAAGTCAATCTGAGACAACATTTTGATGGACTAAGTAGCTTTTCACATGCAGCAATTTAGACAACTACCTCTACTCACAGTGCCAGAAAAAACACAAGTCAACCCGTATGTGACACACAACAACAAAACAACAACAAACCTACCCGATGCACAGTTGGGGAAGTACAAAAGGAGGGACGTCGACATACTCCTACATAGTCAATGTTTTATCGTTCATAGTTCATACTATATATCACATATCCTTAATTCATGCACATTCCGGGTGCCAATAAAACAAAACTCGAAAATTTAATTTTGTTATTTGTGGTCTAATGCTCCAGAAAAAAGGTACACAACAACATATACTGTAGCAGATTGTACGATGCTTTTATAAAAAAAATATGAACAATAATTCCATGGTGACTGTTAATTATTAGGATAAACTGTGTGCGTGTATCAAATACCGTATATAGTCTGGCCCCCCCTGGCCAATTTTGTTAAGTCAATGCGGCCCTCGAGTCAAAATATTGTATATATATAGGAATATATATATATATGTATGAAAAATTGCAAGAATCTACATTTTGCACTGCTGGATATTAAGGAGGTTCTAAGTAGAGCTTCACAAAGCAAAAAGAAGAAAAGGCGGTGAGATAAAAAAATATAGAGTCAGCAAATTATTGCAAAATCCATTAACCCAAAAAAGGCAGTTCATGAGCCGCTACGGGGCACAAGCCAGTGTTTCACTGTACCGGTCCCAAGCCCATATAAATACAAAGGGTTGTGTCAGGAACTTTTGCCAAGTCAAAACATGCGGATCAAAGAAGGTGATCAAAAAACCATGCCTGTGCACACCCAACCCCGCTGAAAATTTTTATTTTTTATTTTTATTTTTAAAACATACTCATTAATGAGTCGTCGGGCTGTTCTTGTTAATCACCTCAAAAATGGGTTTGGGCATGCTTGATAACAGTCTTTCCAGGAGGCTAGTGGGAATGTTGCTCCAGGTGGTGAAGATGGCTTCACAGAGGGCATCCACCGTCTGGAACTGATGTACATTTTTGTAAACTTTCGTTGCCATCCATCCCCACATGTTCTCAATTGGATTTAGATGAAGAGAACATAAAAGATGGTCCAAAAGAGCAAAGTTATTCCTCTTTGTCCTTTGTCAGGCTGGCGTTGTGAATTGCAACAAGGTCCTGTTGAAAAATCCAGTCATTACCACACAGACGAGGGCCTTCAGCCATGAGGGATGCCCCCTGCAACATGATCATGATGGCGTCCCCTCCACTGCGCCGTGTGGACTGTCATGGGAGTAACGTTGGATGCCATCAGGACTGTCATGTTTACATTTTATATTTTCTCATCAGAGAATAAGACCTTCTTCCATCCATGTCCCATGTTTGATGCATTTGTGTAAATTTTGGCCAATTTTGTGGCGTTAGAGGAGCTAAGGCCTCAGAAGACCTTTGTATTTAAAACCCTTTTTCTCACAGACGCTGTCTGAAGGTTAATGGTCTGCACTCGGCACCAGTAACAACTTTCATTTGGGCCGAGGATCGTTTTGTGTCTTAATGGACAGGCAAATGGATTCTGAGGTTCAGGGCCGGTTACATTTTTTGGGGTTCACCACATGACTTATGTGTTCCAAAATCCTCATCTTTTTTTTATTTTTTTATTTTTTTTATTGCAAACATCAAATGTGTATTTACAACAGTGATAGATACAAAGAGTGCACATTTACACAGATGAGAGAGTTACCGTACACAATAGACTCTACATAAAACAAACCCAACAAAAAAGGACGGGTATTGTATTATAAGTATTGAGGGAGTTGTCACTGAATGAGATGTGGGTTGTATACTGACCAGAGACTTAACAAGATGTGAGGAGTAAAAGAAGAAATATATATATACATATACATATATCTATACATACATACACATATTCACTGCTCAAAAAATTTGAGGAACACTTTTTAATTAGAGTCTAGTAACCTATCAGTCAAACTTCTGGGACATTGATCTGGTCAGTTAAGTAAGTTAAGTAGCAGAGGGGGTTGTTAATCAGTTTCAGCTGCTTTGTTGTTCATGAAATCAACAACAGGTGCATCAGAGGGGCAACAATGAGACAGCCCCTAAAACAGGAATGGTTTTCCAGCTTGAGGCCACTCATCTCTTTTGGCTGATTTTTTACTGACTGACTTTCTACTGTTGTAGTTTTTCATTTGGCTTGGATCAACATCTCTGTTGGTAGCATGGTGCAGTACCTGGACGCTATAAAGGTTGCACAAGTAGTCCAACTCCTCCAGGATGGCACATCAATACATACCGTTGCAAGAAGGTTTGCTGTGTCTCCCAGCACAGTCTCAAGAGCGTGAAGGAGATTCCAGGAGACAGGTCCTTACTCCAGGAGAGCTGGACAGGGCCGTATCATCTGCTCCTTTGTGCAACGAGGAACAGGATGAGCACTGCCCAGCACCGTAGAGCTCGATTGGCATTTGCCATAGACCAGACCACCAGAATTGGTAACTACGCCACCGATGAGGGCAAGTTTAATCTGAGCACATGCGACAGACGTGAAAGGGTCTGGAAATGCCGTGGAGAACGTTATGCTGCGTGCAACATCATTCAGCATGACTGGTTTGGTGGTGGGTCAGTGATGGTCTAGGGAGGCAAATCTCTGGAAGGACGCACAGACTTTGACAGGTTAGATAATGGCACCCTGACTGCTATTAGGTAAATCCTTGGACCCACTGTCAGAACCTATGCTGCTGCAGTGGGACCTGGGTACCTCCTGGTCCACGACAATGCCCGACCTCATGTGGCTAGAGTATGCAGGCAGTTCCTGGAGGATGAAGGAATTGATACCATTGACTGGCCCCCAAGTTCACCTGACCTAAACCCAATAGAACACCTCTTGGACATTATGTTTAGGTCCATCTGGCGCCGCCAGGTTGCTCCTCAGATTGTCCAGGAGCTCAGTGATGTCCTGGTCCAGATCTGGGAGGAGATCCCCCAGGACACCATCTGTGGTCTCATTTGGAGCATGTTGTCAGGCATGCGTACAAGCACATGGGGGCCACAAAAACAACTAAGATCAATTTGAGTTGCTACAATAACATTTTGGCAAAATGGACAAGTCTGCTGCATCATGTTTTCACTTTCGTTTTTGGGGTGTCTTTCATTTCCCCCTCTGTAGGGTGATCATTTTAATTTCTATCAAATTATGTGGCATCAGTTTGTTACTAATACTAGTAATCAGGAAAGATATTCAAGATCGTTTTCCCCTCCGCTTAGATCTGATGTGTTTTCAGTGTTCCACTAATTTTTTTGAGCAGTGTATATACACATACATACACACACATTTACAGTACATATATAAAAATAGTAGTATATACATAATATATAATATATGGCACTAATGTATTTGTGGTATATTGGTGAGTAAAATAGAGAAGCTTAAAAAAATAAAAAATAATTATAATAATAAATACAATATAAATAAAATAAAAAATAAAGAAATGCAAATTTTAAAATTAATAATGAGTAATAATAAATAGAGTTAGTATTATGTACATTTGTTTTCTTTCAAGAAGTTTAACATGTCTGTCTTACTGCGTCCGACCTCAGTAACAATGGCATGCTGTGGGCGGCTTTTGTTATGCAGCTCAACGATCCAGCCACGTTCATCAAAGAGAGAAAGCTTTTTAGCCTTTGCCATCAAGAGATCATGACAGTGTGAGTACCTGACAGAAAATGCCAATGAATCCACGTTTGTCTAGATTTTGGCTTTTAAATGCTGCGGTCTTAAAAAGTTTGATACACTGATGACCTATTTTACTTTAACGCTTGTTTGCAATAAAATGCTTACTCAAAAATGTTTTAGTCTCACTCCCATTTCTTTTCTTTGTATTTTGAAATGCTAATTAGAACCTTCTTAAGATCCAACAGTGGTCTTAAATTTTTGTATATAACAGGGGAGTAACGAGACACTCAGTTTACAAGATGAGACGATAGAAAAGATTGGGTCTACGAGAACAAGACAAGATGAGATTTTAACATTACTTTTTAGAAAAGTACAATGAAAACATTAAATTCTACTATGTTACCTTGCATTGCTTCTTACGACGCTACAACTTTCTGTACTCTGTGTGTAAGCTACCAGCCTCGCCACCACCCATCGAGACAGAAACTGTACGAGTGACAAAAGAGCTCACTCCATTCATGTCGTTGTTTTGCGCATCAAGTGAGTGAACCTTCTACCTGCCTCTGTTTGGAAATGAGGGATGAGGAAAACAGACACACGTGGCAATATATTGAAGACAAGTTTAAAATGATTGAGTTCATTTTCATTTATTGTGTGATTAATTAATCAATTTTTAGTGTCTGTGTATTTTCTGAATGAGAAATCTTGTCACAATTTAATCTCGCAAGATCTTGTGACACCTCTAATATGTACACACACAGTATATATAAATATATATATATATTTACACTAGCATACACACTTAATGTATTTATACACCTCATATGTGTGCACACAAATAAATACAGATATTTCAATTTTACAGTATATGAGAAATTAGACATTTCACATATAGAATTTGACAAATGCCTGAAAAGTGCAAAAAATATCAAATAGTGCAAATTACCAAGGATCCAAGCGTCACTAGATACACTACTGCAAGTGCATGAAGCCCACCCTTCCAAATAAAAAATTTAACATCGGAAGCGCAACAACTCTGTTATGTTTTGCGGTCCACCAGTCGAGAACGGCTGCTGTTTATGAGCCTTGTGATTGCATAGCTCCTCCTTTAGGATACTAGTTAAACACAAGCAACACAGTCACGATATGTGTGCGTTACTGTCTTGTACACAAGGCCAGCTGACTGTTCACCCTGTGGACACTCCCAGTAATACTGAGTGTAAACGAGCCTCACACATCAAACATGCACTACACATTCGTCTACACTACAGATGGTGGCGAGGCTGGAGAGTTGTTGTCTTCTTTTTGCGATACCCTTGAGTCAATGTCATGACCTGCTGCCAGTAACCTGAATTGAATTCACTAAACCCGTGCAGCTGATTGTTCCCTTTTCCGAGAGGAGTGTGAATATTTACGGAAGCAGATGAAAACACTTTCAACCGTCAGTAATGGATAATAATGCTACTTTCACAGAGGTATTCATTTAAGTGGGGGGTACTTTGATACAATAAAGATGCTAAAACCAATCCATTGGACGTCATTGTGCAGTATGCTAAGCCGGTGGTTTTCAACTGGTTTGGCTGCAGGACCCACCATCGCCCCTTAATGAGGAGGGGCAACCCAAATTGCAAAAATTCTTATATTTCATTAAAAGATTGTGCAGATTACCCAGCATGCCTTGCGGGTTGTACATGCGGGTACAGTTATATTAGTGTGTGTAAGCGTTATTTTGATATCCGCATAGTCTGTGTGGTGCAATTGCATTGTGTATTCCGTTTGTGTTGACTTGTGTTGGTTTTGTTCTCACACCGAGTTAGACAGCAACAAAGACCACTTTTTTCTTGTGCGACTCTAGTTCGTTGTTGGTCTTCTTCAATGCCTGCATGTATCAAATAGCATAAGAGAGTGTTGTCGCCACCTTGTGGAGTGTTAATAAATGATACCTCGCTGCATCAAAACCACCCCGTCAGGTTATTTTTGCCTGATTTTTCTGCCACTGAAAACGGATAAGCAAGACACTTTTTAATCACAACCCGCCAGAATTTACAATTACCGTGCCAAGCCATCTAAGTGACAAAGCAAATTAGTGTAATATCCCAAAATACAGGTATATCCCATTATTAATCCATTTGTATTTTACAATAGGCAGAGAACCATAAAAAAATGAGCTGCTGGCCAAAAATGGACACCTTGGACACCCCTGCTATAGATAACAATACACCTCCACTATGCTATTTATTGTATGCTATGATGACTAACTGATGTTACACTATCAAGGTGATGGAGGCCAACAAGTGAAGGACAACAAAGAACAAAAGACCACGTGATTATCCGGAAGGACAACAGGAACGGCGCGACCAAAAACAAGGATAAGACAGGAGGACTGGACGAGATGGCAAACACACTCAGACTAATTACAAGACACAGCTGGGTAGGACACAAGGGCAAACTGGGAGAAATGGGATGATTGGCTAACATACAATTGACAGAACTCTTGCTGATCCAAAATAAACGACAGTGGACTGTGTCGGAGAAACAGAACCATCCACAAAAGACAACATAGCCCCCAAAACAAAATGACTTATGAAGACAAAACTGGTTTAACAACAGAGTCCAGCTGAGCCCAGGAAGTAAACACACTGAGAGACATTATAAACGAGCAGACCCAGGTGGGTAGAACAACACAAGGGCAGGCGAGGACATGATTGCACAGACAAACATATTAAGATAGTCTGTAAACATGGTGTAGATGTATACACTCAAAAATAACCTATACAGAATTTGCGCAACAAAAAAGTATTCTCCTGGTTTCCTTATTTATCAAAAATAGTACAGTACATGCATTTGATATTGAATACAAAGCAGTGATTAAACTATGCAATAAATATGCACAGCAGGGGTCACAAAAGCATAGTGGCCGTGGTTGGAACTGTTTCACTCACCAATAGGGCAGACATGATTGAGACCTGTGACTCCTATTTATGCAGTGGAGCCTCGATTTTTAAAAACCTCATTATAAGAAAAAATCACAATACGAATTGAGCTTCAAAGGTTTTTCTGTTCCATTTAACAAAAAAATATTAAAAATGCAAAAGTGAAATGGAACGTGCCGCCCTGATTTTTGAACGTACTGCCCCCCCATACAAGCTGCCCTCCCTTGGCGCGGTAACGCACCAAGTAATGGATGCCAACCGCCGTAAAACCAAAGAAGTAGAAGAAGTTGCCCTCTCATTGGTTATCTCGGTTATTTTCCATCATCCTCTTCCTTTTAACGATGGCCAATCACAGCATCCCTTTGCTCAGCGTACTGAAACGCTCCTGTCCATTATTAAAAATTAAAATAAAAAAAAAGATAGTGTTAAGTTTAGTATGATTACGTATGATTTCTGCCATCTGTCATAACTCCTTTCTCCGCCTCCTCTTCTGCCATGAAGTTGATCTTGCTTGACTCGAAAGCTAAAGTGTTATTTTTCATAACAACCTTTATTATTTGTCATTGCTTTGAATATTTTTTCATTGTTTTTTTTTAAATTCATGCACATGTAAATGATTATGTTGTCAAAACAAATTAATATTGTATCTTGTGGTTCCATTGTATTTATGTAATTATATTTATCAACTTTGATACTATTGGTACTATTAACTTTAATAATGATTTTGCCCTATGGACGTGAGGTGTGTGTTGCACCCTGGGAGTTAACCAGCAACAAATAGTCACACACACGCACGCATACACATGCAAACTCCACATAGAGACGCCCCAACGGATATTCAGACCCTCAAACTCCTGACTAAAATACATTAATTAATAATTCATGCTGTTTTGAGTCAAAAAAATATTTTGAAATTTTGAACCCTCAACTCCATTTCCTGTCTGCCCACCATTCAGTGTCTCTAAAGAACACGTTTAGATTTCTTATGTCTTAAATGGCTTATTTACTTATTGTAAAAGAGGTGTTGGTATATTCCAAACGTGTGACCGCCAGAGTACTGTATAAGGCAACTGATTTGAATATTCAATCTCCGTCCAGAGAGATGTCCGGCCAGAACAATGATAGGAAATGTCCGTTACACTCAAGCCACTCTTTATTGTTGTTAATGGTTATGATGATTTGAAGTGGGTTAAGAAGGTTTATGGTTTCTACAAGAACAAATATTTACAATCGGTAATCAATTAACAAGGCATAGCATATGCACTCTTATCCAAACATAGATACATGTATCCACATAAAATCAAAGTGACACCAAATAATGCAGCAAGGACAATTACTGTCATTGTGTTAATTCTCGCCCAACACTGAAAAATTCACTTGTCTTTGAATGCACAGTTGGCTAGAAACAAATGAAATTAAAAATTACAGAAGGTCAGTGAAGGCATCACCAGCGGGTTTACACAACAGCAATAAAATTACCAAGTTAGAAGCAATTGGGATGAATTACACCTTCGAAGTAAAATATGTAATGATTCTAACGAATAATATGTTGAAAACACAGCAACAAACGGTTAAATTAAGCATCTAACTCGATTACTTTGCACAGAGAATTTAACATTGCACTCCACTTTAACAATCGACCTGGCATTGAAAGGAGACAAACTTACATTCTCATGGACACATAAATATTGTGGAGGTGAAATGTGCACATGGAAAAGAACTGGACTCAGAAACAAGGGACAGTCACTGTTCCTCTGATGGCTGCCACCTGCAGATTCATGATGGTGATACTCCAACAGGAACTGTACAAGTAATATTAAACCTTTTGAACGCTCCTATTATCTCGACTATATTGCGAGTGTAAAGGTGACTGTAGTGGGTGTTATTTAAGGTTTAAAATGTTAAAAAAAAACGTATTAAGATGCTCAAACTACAAAAAGATTCCATTTATACATAAAGATTCCTACTTGCGGAAAATTCACTTATCACTGTGAGGTCTGTACCATTAACTGTATTATTAACTACTGTATATGCTATATATCGGCATGTATAATATGGTGATTGGATGGGAACAGTAGAGTTAAACAGGCGCTGTCCTGTTCCCGTTATGTGCAGCTAACAAAGAAGAGAACGCTAGAAAAGCAAGAAAATTTAAATAAGCGACGCTGTTGCTTGAGGACCTGACAGCTTGGTTCTTTAACGCCAGCACCAGGCCATGAAAAGTCTCATGCTTGGTTTATTCACTGAAACCATCATTCTCCCTGCAGCAACAGCAACAATACGACAGCAAGGTGCCTCAATGTTGCACACCTCATTTCGATGATGGGAAGACTTGGACAAGTCATCTTTTAGAATGAAAGATCCAGAGGGGTGACACAAGATGCTGGGAAGTCATTGTGCTAAGACTAAATCTTGCTTCACCAGATCACTGGGTCATTTTTTTTGTTATTGCCAAATAATGACAAATAAGAGACAGAACAAACCATGACATTAGACTAATTTGATTTTTTTATTGAGCAATGCATCATCAACTCTAATAAATGAACATGTTGCTACATCAATTTGATTCAAACTAAGAACCATCTTTGTAAGGCAGAAATTGGTTCATAATACTTGTCTGTGTGGACGTAACATTCCCTAAAAGCATTCTACTTTTTTGCTCACAAAATTCAAATATGTGAAGTGATATTAGAAGCCATCTTTCGGGTGTTTGGGAGCAACGGACCCATTTTTCATTCATTAAAGAACTCAAATATTTATAGTCAGTTCCACTGCAGGTTAGACCAACATTCGGCTCATGTTGATTATGTGTTTGTTTTCAATTATGTGTCCCATTAACCTCAATAAGAGATCTTCTTCTTTTTTTGCTTTGATTTTAAATATCAGCACCAAAGAGAGAAGCCAAATGGTGAGATGTAAACGAGGGCTTGAAAGTGTTCTGACATTTCACGTGACATAAACTAGACCCCGTTGACCTTTGTGACCAGTGGCAAGCGTGGGTATGGAAAGTTCATGTCCTATTTGTAATGCCACGGGAGATGGTGAATGCCACACTACGTGTTTCAGCCAACAGCAGCGGGGGAGCTCAAACAGCTCTAACTGTTAAAAATGCATGATGTCGTGAAACAACACATGCAACGCTACGCTCCATTTGGATGAGCTTTTTGCGCGAGATGACCTACAGTGTTCACATCTGGACCATACGGTGCGCTGTCATACTCACCGGACATTTGGACTTTTTTTTCCCATCGCTGTCGTTTCCTCCGCCAAGCTCAGCGCAGAGGTTTGTTCGTCTTTTTGTGTTCAAAATAACTTAAAAAGTTTCGGATAGAGGAATTAAAGAGAAAATTAGTTGACATTGCAAGATTGAACTATTTGCGCATATAAATGTGCATGAAAGTGGATCAGCGCACTTGTTCGAGACATTTAGCCTTCCTGATACATTGCACCACCATGCTAGGTGGCTAGCATGCTAACATGAGCATACTATCATTTGTTGCTGTTTTCATGAATATGAACGTAAGCAGACACTTGTTGGTGTTAGCATGCTATTATGTAATTTTACTAACATTTTTAGCATTTTTAGACCTTTATATATACACTTAGCGCCATTATGCTAAGGGTTAGCATGCTAACGCTAGCATTGTTAAAATTCTTCAAGTCATTCAAACCTTTTCATGGTCAAGGAATCTAAATATGTACATAAAAAATGTAGGACTAATATTGATGCTGTAAATCACAATAAGAGAGTTGGAATATGGAGCTTGGCGGAGGTCCGGGCTTCTAATACAGAGCAGTTTGCATCTGATAAAAAATGTAGGATTATTATTTGGCGTGAATCACAATATGGGGGGGAACTATAGCTATAGGTGGTGGTCTGCACTCTTTGAGTGATTTTTGACTTACATTTATTATGTAACTATACTTGTCACATATAACAAGTTCAAGAAACAACCAAAAAAATGGGAGCCAAGAAGGTATCTGCTGAAGCCGAGTATGAAGACACTTGAGTAACAACAGGCAGAATTTGTAGTAAAACCAAAGTCAAGATGCTATTGGAACTGGGAAATGGTAAATGCAAAGAGAATTGATACAACAAAAATTGATACAACAAAAAACTATCAATTTGTCATTTCCTCATACCACTTAATGCAAATGCTCCAACCGTGCAAATCTGCAATTATTCAGTAAAAACCATAAATATACCACCAATCTTACAAATAAGAAAATCAAATGGAATCATAACATCTACAAGAAGTGAAAAAAGTCTGCATCAGCCATATTTGACCCATCATTAACACTAGACTACATGCAAATACACCTTCACCTGTTTAAAACAAATATATCTAGAAATAAATGTTCTGTCAAACATATAGTTGCAAATGTGAACCGGGTGGTTTGCAGCTGAGTGTGAAGCGACTCAGCACCTCCATGTCTGAGGCCATGGTTTTCAGTCAAAAAAGGGTGGATTCTACCCTCCGGGTTGGGAGTGAGGTCTTGCCTCAGGTGGACGAGTTCAAGCATCCCAATGTCTTGTTCACAAGTGAGGGAAGGTTTGAGCGTGAGGTCGACAGGCGGATTGGCGCAGCGTCTGCAGCAATGTGATAGCGGTACCGGTTCGTTGTGGTGAAGGGAGAGCTGACCCAGAAAGCAAAACTCTCAATTTACAGGTTGATCTAACGTATCTATGAGGTCCTCAGAATATAGCAGCTGCTCTTTCACATCGCCTCCCTGATGAGGTGTTCTGGGCATGCCCAGCCGGGAGGAAGCCACGAGGTAGACCTAAGACACGCTGGAAGATTTATGTCTCATAGCTGGCCTGGGAACGCCTTGAAGTCCCCCCCGCTGTAACTGAGACTGCTACCCCCAGAACCAGGAAGAAGCAGAAGAAAATTGTATAAATATCCTTTTTTTTTTTTTTGGAAGGGGCCATATCCAATGTTTGCCCCCGAGTATCATACCAGAAGTGACATGGTTGTAAAAGCAATGAGGAGCAAATTGCTCAACCACCATGAATACCGCCTATGACCTCATAAAAAAACATGGCAAGTGTAACACAAGTTTTATACCAACAGCTGAGCAGAATACTTTGAAAGCGCATGTAGAGGTAGCTAAAGCTTCCAGATGCTGACGACTCATGATACTTGACATGCAGCTACCACTATGTTGTGGCGTCATTAAAAAACTATATCAGGAAATTGCCCACAGCGATACATAGATAGACCTTAGAAACTCCAATAGTTATTTAATTATGTAAACTGCACACATATTAGCACTACAGGAGACTTTTGTTAAAAAGAAGCAATCATAGAAGCATTTACTTTGTAGACTGCACACGTTTTAGCAATATAGGAGACTTCTGTTAAAAAGAAGCATTTACTGAAACTGCCTAACTGTAAGTAACACTTTGGGCTCACAATTTTTCCTAGCAACAAGTGAAAAACAGTACAAGTAATTTTAACACTATGATAAGAGTTCCTGGGATTTGCATGGATATCAAATACTGTTGCATGCCAGCCCTGTTTGCTTTATGATAGTCCTACAGGGATTGTTTCTGAGGAAGTGCAAAAGAGGAATCATCATTTTGTTTATTCATTGATTTTTTTTTTACTAGAAGGAAGATAAATGACCAAATTTATTTATTTATTTCAAAAATAGACTCTACTTGTCTTGCAAAGAAATCCTAAGTGTGCCTTTTTCACCCAACATGTGTGAAACCAACATGCTGGAGCAGCGTAAGCAAGGCACAAAACAAGGTTACTCTTAAGCAAACCCCCTGCCGTGAGTGGTTTTTTTTTCACTTCTTGTGTAGCTGTCAAGACTTTGCACAGGAAAAGGCGGTGGGTTGAGGGGATACAGCGGGAAGTAGATCATATCAGATTTAAATGGAATTCTCTTTGTGCCACAAAAAGACAATAACAACAGGCAGGTTGGGAGAAGGATTGAGAATACCACTGCAGCAGTACTGGTTTTCTTTCACTGCGATCTTGAGGGGGCATACATTGAGATGTATTAGCTACAATTATAGTGCTTAGTGAGTTTGGCTATGCTTGGGTGGGGATTTTCCTGTATAAATATGTCAGGGGGAAAGCACCATGGAGTTCAAGAGTGTAACTGGCAGAATGTGCTCAGCTGCCTTTAAAAGGGACAATTTATGATGTGTCCAATTGGCATCAGCAACACTGGCAAAGCAGCATTTTAAGAAGGCTGACAGTCAAAAGCATTCATTTAGCGCCATTGGCGATGCATGATGCATAGTTTTTATGGCGCCCATGAAAAGGTGAGCGTCACAAGGTCATGTTGCGTGTGTAACAATTTATCGCAGGTAATAATTATAAGTTTGATGGATGCTTTCAAGGGATATCCAGTTTGGTCATTACCACAATGAGTTGCAGCATTAAAAAAAAATCTGTACCGCAAAGAAATACCAATCCAACATTTATTGCGTGATTTATGAACATTTCAAAGCATCAATTTCCATAACACACACAAAATATCTGCATTGTCTCTGATGAAAGAGGAGGCATGGGCTTTTATTTGAGCACACATCAGAGTTTATGACACGTGTATGTGACACAAAGGAGAGGTGTGTTTTGGCAATGAGCAAATTACTTCAGTGTGAATACAACTTCTTTGTTTGACCAAATATATTGAGTATGTACAGTTTAACCTTTTAGGTCATTAATTTGCATCATTTGTTCTAGATGGGCCGACACTAACCGAAACAGATGCTAACCAAATCAATTTTTCCCAGAGGAAGTCGTGTAAATCCAATCAATCTAATTTCAAATGCATGAATGAAGATTTAAACTAAATAAAGTTAAACTAAATGAAGATAATGTTTGAAAGGACCAGATGAAATGAGTTTCCTCCGTAGGGTGGCTGGAGATAGGGTGAGGAGCTTGGCCATCTGGGAGGAGCTCAGAGTAGAGCCGCTGCTCCTTCACATCGAGAGGACCCAGTTGAGGTGGCTCGGGCATCTGGTCCGGATGCCTCCCGGGAAAAAGGTCACGGGGAAGACCTAGGACACGCTGGAAGGACTATTTCTCACCCCTGGCCTGGGAATGCCTTGGTGTCCTCCCGGTGGAGCTGGAAAAGATCGCCGGAGACCGGGAAGTCTGGACTTCCCTACTGAGACTGCTGCCCCCGCGACCCGGTCCAGGATAAGCGGAAGAAAATGAAATGGAATGGAATAAATGAATCTAAATGAAAATTTAAGGTTACTTTGACCTTCAGGATGATGTGACTTTTCCCAAAGACACAATGTGACAGCGAGATCACCATGCACACCACCTTCTTGTTTTGACATGAATAATTTCTTGAACTGAATAGTGTTTCTTACCACTTTCTCACCACCACTAAAGAAAGTTACACACATTTGCAAGCATCCAGCATTTGATCAAGGAGGAAACATTTCTTCAAAATATAACTCATGACAAAACAGGAAGGTGGTGTCTAAGAGGAAGGTTGTTATTGCTGCCACCTTCAATGAAGCTTAAATTAAAATGATATGCATGTAGAATTGTTTTATGCATGTAAAACTACAATTGTAAAACACTAAAAATGTGTTTTGTGTCGCTGATGACGTCATAAACGGGTGACATTGCTCAGGTCCGATCGCCTGATTTGTTAGCAAGCTGAGGATGCTTACAAGGACATTCGTGATAAAAATAATTAAAAAACAAAACTGCACTCAAAGTATTAACAACATGACAAGATGCTCGCCATACTGTATGCTAACCGGAAAAACTACAAAATTTTGTCCTAAATTTTACCAAAAAAACCATGCAACATGTTCCACTTTCTGTAGCTACACAGAAAAATTTTAATCTGTGGGGGGCCACTTTGATACATTTCGTACATGAATATATATAGAATATATAGAATAAGATTATATATTAAATGATTATTTACATTAATAAGGCTATATACTGTACATACAGAAGCTAAGCTCAGGTAATGGATAATAATGCCTTATAAATGCTAATAAATCCTGGTATTATGTAACAGTTAATGTTGGCCTGCTACTGATCTAAAACGGTAATAGTGCCTTATTGGGATCAATAAAGTCATTATTACATTTGATTAAATGTTAACAATGCTGCCCTGCAGCTATTGGATCTGAAGTGGTAACAGTGCTTTTTTTTAGGATGAATAAAGTTATTATTCCACTCTTGTTAATCCTAACCTCCAACACTAAATTTAACTCTAACCCTTTAGTATAACGAGAGTCACCTTCCGCATACTTGATTAGTTCTCACTCAGAACGCCTCACTCAGAATGATGCAGTAGATTTCTGCACCGCTGCAAGCTACAAGCACAACCATAACCACATTCCTGACTTTTGACCTCAGACATTATTGGCTCCGCTAGTCGTGGCTAAACGTAAATAAAGTCCCTCTATTGACACACAATTTACATCTCATTTAATTGTTCTCGCCTTATTTGTCAGCAACCTTTTTCTGCAAATTTATTTTGCCACTGCAGTTGATGTCAACTGAGAGGCTCACAAGCAAGGGCAGACCACCACGCACCCCTCCAACATAAGAAGAAACTGACATAACTTCACATTAATAGACTCAGCGATACAACATCAGTCTGCTGGCACTGCCTGCATTACTTGCCTCTCACCATTTTCCAAAACACCACCTTTGACTTTTACAGCTTACGCTTTAAAAGCAAGAGGGAAGGCGGTGGCTCATACAAATCTTACCAGTGGCAACGTTGTCGTGTATTGAGTCCCTTTTTGTTAATTAATGACGGAACACAATGCATCAAGCAACACAAAAAGTGTGGAGGAGAGGAGAGGATGTAATTGAAGTATGGAAATGAATTAGTCGTCCATCTTGTTAATGGCTTTCATCCACTAAAGATATTCGACAAATACATATGGTTATTGTCCATTACAATTCACAACAGGTTCCTGCTTTGGAGCTCTTATTAAGCCTGGTTTTTCTGCCTCTGCCTTGGCTCAAACAACTTGCACCTTATGGACCCGTGGTGCACTCCATCTTTGGTGACAGTGCATTAACATTAAGAAGCAGCTATTCAGCCCAGCTAAATGTCACCCGCCACCACCTCGGAGGTTCTGTGTCATCCGTGGCTGCTGCCTCTGTGCTACATATCACACACAATATAGCTGGTAAAGTGATTACTATCCATTGTACAGGTAAGTCAGGCAAAAGTAATAACAATGTTAATAATGAGCAGCATGGACATGTAGAAAAACATTTTGTGTCATCAATGTTAATCCTATACCACCCCACAAAAAATACTTGATAAGATGTTAAAAAATATAATTGCCAAATATTGAAACAACGTTTAGATTTGGTTGAAAAGTGAAAGGTAAAAACATGTCTCCATAAATTTGTGTCTAAATTGGGTTGAAAAGCATCTATTTTGGGGCTATATTTGGACCAAGTCAGTCAGACTAAACTCAGCCCAATTTTCAACGTCTGTCTGTGTCAAGACATTGACGGACCGACCAGATTTAGTCCAAAAAAACCACGTCCAAATGACGTCTAGTGTTGGTAGTACTCAATGCAAAATACTTGATTGTGTACACCTGCATGAGCCAGCCAGTGCAGTGCACTTCTGCTGGACGTTGGCTGTTGTGAAACAGTGTGGTTAACTACATCATCATCTTTCTAGAGAGGGAATTTTAACACAACATTAGAGCATGCTGCTGTACCTAATAATGCGCATACAGCCCATAAAATACTCTCAACTCATAAAGATCTCGAATTGTGCATGCAACTTTTGAATTTGATCACATTATGTTGTCTCTTTAGCGTAGGAAGTTACTTTTAGTCCATTTCAAATTTGTTTTTGTGGTAAAACATCCCAAAATAATGCCGGGTAGGTGTACAGCCTGACGCTATCCAAGGTTCTGATCATACATGACGACGACAAGCACGTGCACAGTAGGCGTAGTATAAAAGTGAGCAAAAGAGATCTCCAACAGGTAGGGAGACTCACCCTCCACCTCATCCTCAGGCAGGTTGACAGGGGTCCGATACGTGAGGACATCCGGGATGGTGCACAGTCCCTTGTACATGAACCTGGTGGTCACGGCGCGCACTGGCATCTCTGCGTGGGGGAACCAACAACCGTGTGCCGATCCTCATATAGTCTGCCTGCACCTCCGCGCGCTTTTCCCTTCTGGTTCTAACTCCCCCAAAATATTATAATAATCCTCTTCTTGTGCAACTTCAGCACGCGTTGTGCATATTTTGGGGAGGGGGGGTAAAGAATCAGCCCGCACTTTGCAGCATGGAGCAACAATGCAGGCACCAGATCGCCTTGAGGGAAATGTCTGCAGGAATATGACAGAGGAGAACGCAGAAAAATATCACATTCTGCACATTCTGATGTTGAAAATCATAGCAGCATGCACGCTTTTGCATGCATTCCCCGACACGATGTCCATTAACTCCGAAATGCAGCAAAAGAGAGCAACTATTTTCCGTCTAGATGGTCCATTTAGGTGATGTTAATAAACGGAGAGAATACACTCTTAATAAAAGAATAGTACATTAATAAATAAAATATCTCGACATGATCCTCGTCACTTTTCCCTCCAGCGTGTGGATCCTATAAATAAATATGATTAAAAGGCTCTAAAGAGACGAGCTGATCCAATGTCGTAAAAGGGGAAGAAGCATCTTGAGGCGGCTTTTCTTCCTAAAAACAGTTTCCAGGGATTCCCGGGTGACCCCCCTCTTTTCTGATACAAACACACTGCATTGTCTGAGTGCCACTCATCCACTGCCTCTTTCTCTCTTTGCACTCTCCCTCTCTCTCTCACTCCCTCGCTCACTCCAATGCTTAAATGGGATCGTTCTCTGCACTCCACTAGTCTGGCTGCAAGTCTTGATTTAACACAACATTCAAAATTAACGTACCAATTTTTGACTCTTGCTTTTGGATAGAATACAAAAGAAAGAGAAAAGAGAGAAAAACAATCCCAACGTACTGTCAAGGTAATGTAATTTACTCACCCGCAGAGAGGACAAGGCAACTGTTAGGGGTAAGTGGTTTAAAAGAAGTGCTGCTCAGGAAGCTACGTTTTTTTACATAGTAAATATGTAATAACACTAGAAACATAGGAAGCAACCATTCAGTCACAAATTTATGAACCAAAAGATGCCTCATAGGACGCATCTACATTGCTCAAAAAAATCAACACCGAAATAACACATCCTTGATCTGAATGAATGAAATATTCATATGAAATACTTTGATCTTTACATAACTGAATGTGATGACACACAAAAAATATCAATGGAAATCTAATTTATGACACCCTGGAGGTCCGAATTGTGAGTCACACTCAAATGCCTCTTTTCCAAATGAACTCGATCGCATTCGCACCACAGCATGTGAAATTGATTGTCAGTCTGTGTTGGTCTGAAGTGGACAGTTTGAGTCCACAGAAGTGTGATTGACTTGGAGTTACATTGTGTTGTTTAAGTGTTGCATTTGTTTTGTTGAGCAGTTTATTTGGACTGAAACCACGATGGCAAAAACGTTGGTAATTTTAAAGCGGTAAAAAGAATCACTGGCATACAGCATTTACTTAAATAACTGCCGTCCATTTAATAAATGAGTCATCAACCCAAGACAACGAAATGCCTCTCGGGGGGAAACAGGTACACTATAATTACCTCAAGGTGAACATCAAACAGGGGAGCTGACTTGCTACTCCAGACATCAGAACAAGTTTGAACAAGTTGACTGCATTTGGATCTGAAAAAGAAGGAGAATTTCCCTTAAAATTAGGGAAAAGAAAAATTCTCCGGGCTGAGGGGCAAAAGTAGTTTGAATTTGATCAATTCTTGTTCAGATTCTGATTCCTTGTTTTAAATATCTGTTCCTAACAATTTTATGAAGTAGGGTCATAAATGTTTGCATTGTTTAAATGAGGGAGTTTACTAGAGTTCTTTTTGGATTAAAAGTTTAAGTTTCTAATGATATTTACTTTTGTGAAAACAACTTTATTATGAATTTCTCACAGGTTTTTTTTAAATTTTTTTATGAAAGATACTTACTTTTAAGAAGTTTGTGAAAACATATCTCCAAACATGCTGTAGGCACTTAAACATGCCTATAGGTTTGCCTACAAGCTGAGTCTTGCGCTACCATATTAGCACTTTGCTGCTGTAATGTTGGTGTACGCTATTTTCACCCATCCATTTTCTACGACACGTATACTCATTAGGTTTGCGGGGGTATGCGGGAGCCTATCCCAGCTGACTTCAGGTGAGAGGCGGTGAGAGGCGGTGAGAGGCGGCACTCTTATTTCTACACCATGAATCTGTAGATCATGTTGTTCGTGCTCACTCCTTCACATGATGTCATTGTTTTCCAAATGTTGCAGTGAGCCGACCGCTATTTATTGTTTGCAGCAAAGCCAAACAGTGTAGCTGCTTCTTCTTCGTTCGTGGCTATTTCTTCTGGTCAGCATGAAAACTAGGAGTCAAAATTAAAAAATGTGAACGATCCCGGAAGAATTGGAATGTTAGCCCCGCTTCCTATTGATACTCGATGCCAAACCCAATGGTGGACCGAACTGCCCGCTGTTGCTCAAGCATGAATACCATCACAACTGTCCGTACTGGAGAGGTTTTTTTGGATGAACGTTTAAATGTCGGGAACTTGACAGGGAAAAAAGTGAAAAACAACACTGGAGTTTCCCAAGGAAAACGAGAATGTTGACTGGTATGGACTACGTTAAAACTCAAACCTTATGGTGTATCAGTTTAATCAGTGTAAAATGGAATTGAATTTAAATGGAATCACATCATTGGCTAAAAAGCAGGCTGACAACATAAAATCTCAATAAGAATAAAAGTGGAAATGCTGTAAAGAGTGAGAACCATTGCAGTTGATAAAGAGAAAGGCAGTATGTTGCCACAGTCATGGCACGGCAGAACTTTTTAATGCAACGTGCAAGAATGCAACATATGTCAGCTGAAAAGCAGATTTACAAACCAAACCACTGAGATGTTCACTGCAAATTGCAAAACCAACATGGCATCGCTTCACAAAGCAAGCGCGTCCCCCTTCAAGAAGAGACAAGCGTTGCAGGGTGAAGCCCTCTGTTTGAGTCTTTCCACTCTGGTTGACAAGCGATAAGTGTGTCATGCGCCAGAAAGAAGGCACGTGGAGTTCCACTGTCGGCTGCTTCCAGGGTTTGTGGGGGATTACGGATCGATTCGATTCTCCGTCTGCTGTGCCACAACCTCAACAACTGGCCTCCAAAATGTGTTTTTACACAGACCGAGATACTGACTGCGGTGTGTGGTCAGGCGCATTCAGCAGGGGCATTTGCATTTGGATTTAAAAACATCCAAAATCCATTGCTCCTCCTTACTGCAAAATCAATCAGGTAAAAATTTAGAGCGTGAGGTGCACACCGGACGGCTAAGATGGAAGACGAACATTTACCAATGGCAGCTCTGTCTGTGCAGCGAAAGGTTGCACACAGAGTTTAATTAAGGTGACATTTGCTGGACGGTCTGAGTTACAAGTACAGGAATTTTGCCCCAGGGGATCATCTGCAGTCGTTCTGCAAAGGCCTGCAGCACCTTTGCAGCAAATCTAAAAGCTGCCACCGCTATCAAATGTGCAACTTAAAGTTCCCTGAGTAGCATTAAATGCAAAAGCTTGGTCATATATCAGTTTATTATACGCCTCTATGAGCACAGTACGCTCCCAATTTTATGAGACAGAAGTCCTGATGAATGCACTGTGCTGCAATAGTTTCACAGTCATTACTATAGAGTTAATTAAGCCAAGCCCAGTGAAAAAGGTGGTCACTGAGTGGCCATCAACGGCGGGATCGCTGCAGCTTTAAAGGGGGTCTCTGTGCTCTTGCGCCCCTGCAGTCCTGTCATCCATCATACATCCAATCATAATCAAATTAAACCTGCGGGGCGAGCGGGGTGTCAACTATACAAAGCAGCAAACCTGAAAGCAGCAAGGTCACACACACACGTCGAGAGCCAAAAAGATGCAGAAGCCAGGGGGTCAGTGGAGTAAAGGTTACGTAAACATGTCAAACACAAACATCATCGGTTTGATTGATTTATAAGGAATGCATGCTGTTTAAAGCTCACTCACTTCAATTGCCAGATGGGAGTACGGGCTTCCTATGGCTATCGTCACCTGGAGAACCAGCGTGTACAGCGGGAAGAACCGGGTAGGTGCATTCACGGCCTGGGATCAGCCACCGCGAGTTGTTTCGTAACGTACGCGGTGCATTTGATGGTGATGTTTTGTCTGCTTGCTTCTTATATGGCTGGTGATATAAAGTCAGTTGGAAAACTTTACTAGTAGTACTGAAAGCAGTGCTAGAGAAAAATACAGATTATTTCCGTGTTAGCCATCATTGGATGTTTACATAAAGATACACAGATCATTAAAAAATAATGACACAATAAAGTCTTACAGATCATTTACACACACACACACACACACACACACGCACACACACACACACACACACACACACACACTTTGAATATCAAATTTGATGCTGTTCTGTAAATAGTTTCCAAAAAACAATAAAAAAAACCAACTTCTCATTAATCTTAAACTAATGCTCCAATTTACCCCCACCCGCTTCCGGTGTACGCCCCGCCCACTGCGAGTACCGACACGGATAATTTAGATGGTGGAACAGATACAGACAGATAGTGGTGTACTCGCTCATCCCTACTGGAAGCCATATACCGGTACGGCTAATATTGCACCAATTTCTCTTGAGGGTAGTCATCCTTGAATGTGTGCAGCTGTGAGATGAAATATGCATTGACGTTCATGTAATGTTATTTATCTTCATTATTCACTCCACGGAGGAGGACAAAGAGGAGGCGGAGTCTGGTCAGCAGTGTCTATCTCGAGGGGTCACACGGGTCATTTTGAAAAACAAACAATTTGGAGCGGTATCAGCCCGGTGTGGCAAATGCAATCTAATCTAGAAAACTAACAGCGCAGAAATAAATTTAAAGGAGTGGGGCAGGGGGAAAAAAAATCTCATCAGTGGTACCTAGATCAAAACAATGTCAAGGATTCATTTGGGATTATTGATTACATTTGTAATTGACTCACAGACCTTTTTGGTAGTACAAAGTACAGTATGAGGTCGGCCCTACAAGGCATGTTTGGCGTGATGAGAATGCTAAGAGACCTGGATACTTTTGCTTCAGATGGCTTGCAGCGCTCATGCTTTCGTCTAAGAAGGATGTGGATTCTTCTTCTGTCTCCAGGAGGGCACATGTTCTCGATTAAACGTCTCTTTCTTGTGCCCTTCAAGACTCTCAGCAATACGTGTTTATTGTTGAGGAACGGATTCATTTCCAGAAGTTGCTGTTATTTTGTCCTACTTAAAGGCTTCTCCTTCTCGAGGGGCGACACACAAGCGCACTATCCTCTTCACCACCGCGCCCCAGGAGCAGCGGGTTTAATTGCCAATTAGATAAATCCACATACAACATAGACCCGGAAAGTGGCGGGATTCATGAATATTTGATACATTTACAGCGAGTCATATTGGTGGGGAGCGTCGCCGGCTTGTCCTTGGCCGAGCACCCGTTTCTTCTCCGCCAGCTTTGAGGGAGGTCATGATGACATCACGTGGCAAATTACGCTCAGTTAAAATGTGATTAAAAAAGCAGCTCTATTGATGTTTTATTCATCGCTTAAATTTAATTTTGGGCAGCATCTAGCCGAGTTGAGCCCAGAGAGTGGATCTGTATTGATTCTTCTTAGAGAACAAGACATCTTTGCAGCGCTGCCGTATCATGTACATCTGTGACAACACATTATGACGGATTTCTTAAATTACCTGTGCCTCAGGCAGATGGCACACTCAGTCATTAACGCAGATGAATTATTCATCACGCGTCGCCATGACCAATAGCGATGCAATTTGTATTTTCTCACGCCTTGTGAGGATCACCTTATTGAATTTTGACATCATGGCATATTCAGGTGATGTATTAAAACATAATGAGGAAACCCACTGGTGCCGGTCCACATCTGGGGGGACAGAGAAGGGATACCACAGGAATTGATGGTGCAAACCCCCCAAAATCCACAGGTCTCATCAGCTGATGGCTCTGCAAAAGGAGTAAACTAGAAAAACATCAACCTGTCACTCCCCAGTAGAAGCCTGTCAGAAGCATGACAAGTTGAATCAATATAAAAACTCACTGTCAGTCAAAATCACTGAGGACAGTTTCTGTTACTAACACGTTAGTTGGAGATGCAATGACCTTGTCTTCTGACTACCAGTCATGCAAGAGTGATTAAAAGCTAGTTAAGTGTCTTATTAAGGTTGTACGACATCACACTGACATTTGCACATAAATGAATCCCACATTATCCCACCAGACATGCAGTCTGAAAACTACTGGTCAAAAGTATCAACAACTCTGACCTTTTCACCTGTGCAAGATCTAATTAGTTCATACTCTGAACACACTAAAAATAAATAAAAATGTAGTACAAATACATTAAAACAGTCTCTGAGCCATCCCAGAGCTGACCTGAGTAAATTTGTATCATAAACCATGACTTTGGTGGAAAACTCACTGTAAATGCTCCAATGAATGCCTCTATTCAATTAACCACAGTCTCCTATAAGTTGAAGTGTGTGGACTTAAAAAAGAAGCAAATAAATAGGGTGTCTAACTAGTTGCAGGTATACAAATATTGGCATCAACAGCTGTGCAATCTTGCAAAGTACTAGTGTGTAGTCCACAAGGTGGCAGTAGCTGGATTTGAAGGATCATGGGTGGTCAACGTCCAACATCTTTATCTGACTCTGCAGACCCTTTCAAATGGTTCTTCTCAACTGCTGGTGTGAAACACATCCTGTTACACCTGTCGTACTGTAAACAATGACCTGGCCAGTAAGTAATAACACTATCCGAGCAATTGGCTATGTATCACTATTCCAACATTGGTCCTGTTTCTGCTGTGCAATGTAACTGCTGATAAATGACCATGTGTATGCTACAATGAGGTCAGCCTCCCTCTGGGCTCTTCTGGCTCCCTCTGGTGGACAACATTGCATGTCACAGTTTGAAGCAATACATATTAAAGTAGATTGCTATAATATAGTACGTACTGCTTGTTTTGAAAATCTTTTCTGGTGACTAGCTCATGCGCTGCTACTGTTAGCTTCGGTAATGCTATTTACATTAATTCTTGTCTTCAGCTATGGTCACATTGACACAAAGCCCACAAATAGCTGTCTTTGTCTATGCCTACCCAGTGAATAGCAGTTTGTAGCCCAAATTTTGCTCAAAAAGGGTCAAAATCAGCAACAGACTGCTCACATCTAAAACAAACAAACAAACAAATAAAATACTTGTTGGTTGGGACACTCGAAAGCCAAGTTACCGCTAGATAAATGACAATAAAAAAATGCTGTAAATGCTCCAGTAACTTCTTGCTTCTCTCTGGCAGGTAAAGTAGGCCGTGACAACTAAAATCACAGCAACAGTAGACATAAATAACTATGGTGGTGTTTTGAGAGCCACCTGCCAGGGATTAGAAGCTAAATTTACCAATCAAAATTCTTTTTTCTTTGTTTTAAATAATTTCGGCTCTATATTTGCTTCAGCTTGTAGCTCCACAGTCACGGCTTTAAACTACGGTGTGGGCCTGGGATCAAACAGGACGTGTGCACGTTAACCACACGGCGTCTTCCTAGTTGGTCCCTCCCTTTGGGAGGGAGTGTGGTTTGGGATGCATGGCTGTGTTCACCACTAACATCTCCTCATTCTCTGTTTCACTCTGATGCAGTCATTCTGTCACTGCAGAGTAACGTGAACTGCTGTTGTGTGGATTTGTTGCAGGTTTCATCTGGATTGTCATTGTTCACTAGGTTCTGTTTTTATCCTCTTTCTTTTATTATTTGTATTATATTGGTATATATATATATATATATATTTGTGTGTGTGTGTTTGTTTCTCTTTTCCTGTCTTTTTGCCCATTTTGCTCTGTCACTGTTCTGGTTGTTGTTGATATTGTGGTTATCACGGTTGTTATTGTTTATAATGTTAAAATATGTTTGTGAGGTTCTTCTGCGCCTTTTCTTTTCTTTTTGTTATTAAGGCAGAAGATAAAATCCATAGCCTACCTGGCCCTGTGTGAAAAAGTGTTTGCCCCCAAAACCCCAAAAGCATCTCAATATGATTCAAGTCGGGACTTTGACTAGGCCACTCCAAAGTCTTCGTTTTGTTTTTCTTCAGCCATACAGACTTGTATGGACTTGCTGGTGTGTTTTGGATCATTGTCTTGTTGCATAACCCAAGTTGGTTTCAGCTTGAAGTCACAAACAGATCTTCTTGGGGATTTTGGCAGACAGCAGACGTCATGGTTCTATTTTTCACAGCAAACCTTTCAGGTCCTGAAGCAGCAAACCAGCCCCAGATCATCACATTACCACCACCATATTTTACTGTTGATATGATGTTCTTTGACTGAAATGCTGTGTTACTTTCATGCCAAATGTAATGGGCCATGCACCCTCAAAAATGTTCAACTTTTGTCTGGTCAGACCATTCATCGGTTTCCCAAAGGTTTGAGGCATCATCAAGATGTTTTCTGGCAAAATTAAGACAAGACTGAATGTTCTTTTTGTTCATTAGCGGTTTTCGTCTTGGAACTCTGTCATGCAGGACATTTTTGCCCAGTATTTTTCTTCTGGTTGGAGTTATGATCACTGACATTAAATGAGGTAAGTGGGGTCTGCAGTTATTTGGATGTTGTTGTGGGGTCTTTTGTGACCTCTTGTATTAGACATCGCTGTGCTCTTAGGGTAATTTTCAGGGGGGCGGGGCATCCCTTTTCTCACACAGGACCATGTAGGTTTGGATTTTTTTCTTTCTCTCAATAATAAAAAGTTTGATTTAAAAACTACATGTTGTGTTCATTTGTGTTGTCACTGACTAATATTAAAATGTATTTAATAGTCTGAAACATTTAAGTGTGACAAGTATGCAAAAGATAAAGAAATCAGGAATTGGGGCTAGTACTTTTTCACATTTTTTAAAATTTCAGACAAATGTTGAAAAAGTCACTGGACCTTAATCTATGGTGTACTCCAATGCCGTATCGTCTCATGCTTCCAGAAAGAAAAAAGATACCTTCAGGTACAAAATAAGTGGTGAAAATAGTCCTGGTGAGACACCACAAGAGATGTGTCATTTATTTGCTCTACATTTTACACCACTACATACAGTCACACATTTACTAAATGTGTACATATAAATATATATACGTGCACATTTGTCACAGATACAATGAATGGAACTCTTACAAAAGAAGTGCATAGTTTGGGTGGGAAAAACAGCATACATTTTACTACCTGCATCTTTGCAGTCTGTATTATTTTATTTATGCTATGTTATAATAATATGTAGTGCTTTTACAGTAACACTTCAGTTGTGAAGGAATGAGGTACCGGTTTGATGATATGATACAAAAAACTACACAACCTATTCCCATAAAAAATTTATGAGTGAGCAAATGCCAAGAGGGAACCAATGAATTTTTTTGTTGTTGTATAGTCTGAGCAGTTTAATCCTTTATTTCTGAACGTTTTACGCCACAACACCACCATGTATAACATACACATTACAATGTGTTCAGACGAAACACACAAATACTGTCTTTTTTGTCACCTTTGCACTCTCTTTAAGGTTAACAGCACTGAAAGCATTACAGCATTTTATTATTAATACTTTCATTTTATTTGACCACTTAATAATATATTGAGCATTATGGTCATTTTAGCGTTAAAATAATGGTTTATTAAAAGTTTATGATCTGAGGTTCTCGGACCATTCCAAAATTGAGGGATCAGTGCAAAAAACACGTTTGATTGATTGACCGAGGCCAGATCAAAAATCCGTTACCCCCCAACCGCAAGGAACCTTCATCTCCCGTGTGCCCACTAAACCTTGACCCTATCCACCTCACAGCTCCTCACAAGCCATCAACTTTTGAAGGAATCATTTCACAGCCCAATGTGAGCTGGACTTGACTCGAATGGCCTTACTAGTTGCTACTATCGCTCATGTCTTGGAACCCCACAGAGACACAGTTTTCACCCAAAAAACGAGGGACATCACCAGCACAGCAGCAAAAAAAAAACCTTTCAGATTAACGGTCAGTGGTTGCAGCTTCTGTTGCATTGCTGGATTGCCGTCCTTGCACCAGCCACCAAAACCATAAAAACATAAATACTGCAATATTCGAATGCAGATAAACAACAATGCCAATTTTCTCCTCTTGCAATAGCACTTCATTGAGCCAGACAGGTGAGAACAAATGCTCATTTGCATTAAAGCTACAGGAGAATTGCTAAAAGGATTTCAAACCGTCTAGATTCTAGCATCAAGGCTAGGCTTTTGGCAATGACCAGCGATTTCATCGGCCAATTTCCGTGACAACTCATGAGATCGGCAAATGCTTTTGAATGCCGATCACCGGGGACTAGCACTACAGCAGCCCACAGTGATCATTTCCTGCAGTGTAGTAGCTTGACCTAACCAACATCCTTGGCGGCGGCGTCTTCGCACTTTCCCCTCCCACAAAACAAATTCCACACGGCATACAGGTTTGCAATGAACTTCCAACACCTGCCACAGAAACTCTCTTACGGGGGTAGCACGTTAACCACGACAAATGACAGAGTATGCCGATTTTTCAAGGCTCACAGTGTGATCATGATTCAAAGAATTGCGTGCGTGTCATCGTCAGAAGGCTAAGCTAATACCCGCAAATAATTGAATTCATCAAACGAGATAAGCAGCCTTTCAGATCATTGGAAGAAGCCAAGTTTCAGAGTGCTTTTTCACAAACCCGGAAGTGCCAAGGTACTCGCACGTTCAACGTTGTGTCCCCATGCAGTGATATTATGTTCTCTTCATACAGTAGGTTCACTGTTTGTCTAAATCACACGTGTCACACTGGTGCCATGAAGGGCCGAGACATTGCAGGTTTTCCCTCCAACCGATTTCTCCAGCAGGTGATTTTAACTGATGACGTCCTTCTCTCAAATTGAAGGAGGTGTTGATCATTAAGGTGTCTCGGCCCTTCGTGGCACGGGTTTGACACCCCTGGTCTAAATAATAAGGTAATTTTATGCTTTCTTTTTTCATATATCATTTAGTAACAGGGGTGCAGCCAATAATTCTTGGTCACATGACAAAAATAATGTTATAACCCCCCCTTTTATTAATTAAAAGTAATTACCTATTTTATGGGCAGTTAAGGGATCTAGGGATTGTCCTGACCTTTCCCCTTTACACGGAATCCCTGGCCAACCGCACTCTTTTTAAATAATGTGGAAAAAAACACATTTTGGTATCATATTGGTTGAGATCAGGATCGGAAAATGATCAGATATCTGCAAAAAAGCCAATATCAGACAACCTTAATAACTACACTTCACAATGCTCTCTCTTACTTTATTAGTATACTTCATCGAGAAAATGTAATGTTAACTTGAGACGTAAAATGGACAGGCGGATTGGTGTGGCGTCTGAAGTGATACGGACTCTGCACCGGTCTGTCGTGGTGAAGAGAGAGCTGAGCCGAAAGGCAAAGCTCTCAATTTACCTGTCGATCTACGTTCCTACCCTCACCTATGGTCATGAGCTTTGGGTAGTGACCGAAAGGACAAACTCGGCCAAAATGAGTTTTCTCCGCAGGGTGGCTGGGCTCTTCCTTAGAGATAGGGTGAGAAGTACCGTCTTTCAGGAGAGACTCGGAGTAGAACCGCTGCTCCTACGCATTGAGAGGAGCCAGATCCGGTGGCTCGGGTATCCCCGGGCGCCTCCCTGGGGAGGTGTTCAGGCAACGTCCGACCGGTAGGAGGACTCGAGGAAGACCAGGACATGTTGGAGAGACTATGTCTCTCAGCTGAATGCAAACGCCTCGGGATCCGCCGGGAGGAGCTGGACGAAGTGGCTGGGCTTCCCTGCTTAGGCTGCTGCCCCCCGCGACCCAGCCTCGGATAAGCGAAAAAAAATGGATTGATGGATGGACTTCACCCATCCACAAGTTCTGTACGTAATCCTTATGAGAACCAAACAACAATGATAATCTACTGTACAGCATAGTAATGCCAAATTTGCTCATTTGCTTGCAAGCCTTGTTGGACTGGTGCCTGCTCAAAGTATGATTTTAACTTTACCCACAGATTCATTTGTGGAAACCTTCCAGCAGCTCATTAACCACAAACATACTGACATGGCGCCCATCCACTACACCCTGGGGGTGTAACATCAATCGGAACATGAGGCACGGCGGACTGGCAGCTGCTTGATGGGTGGCGACGCTAAGGATTCTGTCATTTGGGCCCGAGACTGACGCCTGACTCGTTAAGGGACAGAAACATCCTCCTTCGCTGCTGTCACACTATCTCTACATTCAGTGATAGAATTCTCTTCAGGAAATAAAGTACGCATTGCAGTTCGCTGGAAGAAAATCTCTTGGCTTTCCTGCAAGGGGTGATTGGATTTTTGCTGATTAAAAACATGACTATCCAGGAGAGCCACTTGAATGATCATTTGAGGTCTGGGTTATATTAAAGAAGGGGTCATTAAATCGAAAAGGCCCTACTTTTTTAGACTGCGTTCTGCAGGTAACCAAGGTCAAGGATAATTATTGTTCCGTTGTCTATTTTGCTTTGTTCAAAACATATTGTCAAGAACGCATGGCATTGCTTCCAAAACGATGACCTTCGGGTATAACGGTAAGTCCGAGGGGATCTTGTCCTGCACTAAAGTGAATTATGTTGCGGTAATGCATTATATTCGGCACCATTCCCTGGACTATCAGTCATTGTCTACTCAAGTTGGTTGTACCGGCTCCCTATCTCATCCCATGTAGAGATAGGTGTAGGGACCACTCCTGCAAGGTTGCGGCGTCCTGCGGTCAATCCCACATATGTTTACAATCGCACAGTTACAAAAAACGTCAATCTCCAGCTGCAGCTTTTCATGGTCTTCATGAATAAACAGACAGATAGTGGTATCATTTATGAGCAGCAAAGGCGATATTCGCTTCCAAAGAATTTACTGTAGTATTTTAATGGAATACTTGACATTCAATCTTGATCCCCTCACATTACATTTAGGAATAATAACATCAAACGTAGAGGATCTTTGCGAAGATGCATTACAATCCTAGTCACAGCAGCATTTTCATAAGCTAAAACGATACAATTTCACTAACCAACTTTTAAATCCTGTGATGTCCATACATCCATCCATTTTCTATACCGCTTTCAACATTAGGGTCGCGGGTCTGCTGGAGCCTATCCCAGCTGCAAAAAAAAAATAAAAAATTCAGGCTGTTCTTCATTGTAATTGATTTTCATGTCAGCTGATAAAATGAGAGTGACAGCAAAACTTTTGAAAATCTTTGGATCCTTCTGAAAGTTTCCCTTCTCTTGATTTCAAATATCATGAATTAGCCAGGTGTGTTCTCCTAAACAGATGGTCAGTTTGAGCAGGGTCAACACCATCATCTCCCCTGCGCTCCCCTTTAACCTCAGTCTGCTCCACTGATGGCATCAGCAGACAACCAATCACCAACAGAGCACAGTGTACTGTAGACGCTTCAGATGTCCTTGAAAAAAACCCCAAGACAAGACAGTAAACTAGTGTCATAACGGACGCTGTGATCTATGGGTGCCGTTGACAGCTCGGTATTTGAATCCTAAGAACGGAATGTTTAAATGACCTTTAGGACGGTGATTCTCAACAGGTGATTTTGGGTTAATTGCAGTCAGTCGGGGGTCTTTGCCCCCCCCCCAAAATTAAAATAAATTAAAAAATATATATGCTATAACGACCCAATGTCCATGAATGCACCTCACGTCTGTTTTTCTAAATAATTTATGAATTTGTGGATTGTATTATTGTATTATTGCTTAACTGCTCATGAAACTTTTGTGCTGGAAAACCGTTTAAGTTCAAAAATGTCTGCAATTTGTGTTGCTGCTTGTCATTGAAGATTGATGGTACATTCCGCCGCCAAACCATCAGAGAACCATTGCTTTAGATCGTATAGGAACAACAGTCTTAAAAAAACCTTGTCTCCGTCTGGAGACATTGACAGGACTCGCAAACTAAGACACATGGGAAATTTTTGGGAAACAAATCATCGCTGCATCCAAAGGTTATGTGTGGACCCTGAGAAACCAAAGAAACTCATAGAAGTCTTTGTTCATATAGAGACACGGATTATAGAACCCTAGGGACAAATGAACCTGTGATCCTTGGGAATTAATAAAAACACATTGCTAAAAAAAATCCTGTAAAGAGAGAACAATGAAAACCTTAAAGGATTTTGGGAACAAAGAATCCTGTGACCATTGTATACAAATATAACAGTATAAACCAATTGGGTCTTATAGGACAGTGGTTTTCAACTGGTTTGACTGCAGACCCCCCCCCATCATCTTTCAATGACAAATTGCGGAAATTTTTAAATGTAAACTTCCCCCAAATGTTTATTTACTTAAATAAATAACATTCATTTATTCACATTTTAAATGTAAGTACTGTTTGCAAAGTTTGCATCATATCCAACCCTCCAATCCCTTTCCGAGCATGTAGAGTAGTGTTCAAAATAATAGCAGTCCGATGCGACTGACCAGATGAATCACGGGTATTAGTATATTTTCATTGCTACATGGCAAACCAGTTACCAGTAGGTGCAGTAGATTCTTAGAAAACAAACAAGACCCAGCATTCATGATATGTACGCTCTTATGGCTGTGCAATTAGTTGAAAGGGGTGTGTTAAAAATAGTGTGACATTTAATCAGTGATCAATGATTAATTTAGTGAAAAAACAGGTGTGAATCAGGTGGCCCCTATTTAAGGATGAAACCAGCATGTGTTGAACATACATTTCTCTTTTAAAGCCTGAGCAAAATTGGTTGTTCAAGACATCGTTCAGAAGAACAGTGTAAAAATGTACTTATCCTAGTATTTAACTGAGGGTCCTATAAAGGGTTAAGGTATGCAACACTAAGCCTCCATCAAGTTAAATATTCATCAATTTCATTTTAGGTCATTCTATGAGTGGACTGCTAATAAAGAGTACTTTTCATATAGCCCTTAAAACAGAGCGACGCGTCTTTTTCTCACACAAAACCAGAAATCTGGAGGATTTGACCTCCACCACCCCTCCAAAAAAAGAGTATTTAAAAAAATGTCTACTGCACACTACAAGGCTAAAATAAACCAGACACAAAGACAAAACAGTCTGTGCCAATTATGCAGCACTTCACTAGTCAAAGTACCATATGAACTCACAAACTGAGTCAGGACATCAATTCTGGAACCTTAATGATTTCCTCACCGTTTCCGTTTGGGAAGTAACAGCTGTTGACGGTGGTGGCAGCGCAGGCAACCGGTTGTTAAAGAATCTTGGAGTGGAATAACAGCTGAAAGGTGCCACAAGCTGGTTGACTCCATGCCACACAGATGTGAACCAGTTATAAAAACTGTGGTCATAAATCTAAATATCAGTTTTATAATAGCATGACTGCAAATGCACCAGAATTAGCCAAAAGGCTATTTTTCATCTGTTGTCCCTGGACAGATGGCAAACCTGTCTCCCTAAAAACAAGACCAAAAATATTATAAAACAAAAATTACAATATTCCATAATGGACTCCAATGGAATCCACTGGCGGTGTGTTTGCTGTTTGAATTTGAAGTCACACAAAATAACACTGTTTTATGATCATTTCAGCAACAATACATTTTTTTCCAAAAATTATTTGAAAAAAAATGTGTGTAAAGGTTTTAAGTACATGTTTTATCTGGTGAGTCAATTTCATAACAATAGGAAGACCGTTTCTTCTGTAGACCACCCCTCTACCTGGGCCAATAGATTGATTTGGCCTTTAAACAGTACTGTCGAATGCACCTGGTAGTCTTCGATGTGGGTGCAATTTCCCCAAGGAAAACAACATACGCTTTTGCTTTATGCCGTGTTCTTCTCCGTTAGATATCTAGCTATCTAGCTGTGTGTTGGGCAGCGGGCGCCTTAAGTCCACACTCATTCGTGCCCAAGCTTGGCCAAGTCCTGTATAAACATGGCACGCACCGCATGGTGGAATAGCAAGCGAATAGCACAGACTCGAGGTGTGTTCAGAAACTAGAACTGTCCTATGTAGTGTAAATAGCGTTGGTCTGACCTAGTCTTTGAGCATGAACTGATGAAGCCTGCTCAGATGAGAATGAGCCCTGAGAATACAATGACCTGGGTGAATGACAATACTGTAGTCACAGGCGTCTTCAGAGACATCAGGTGATTGCACTATTTTTTGTAGTAACCTGTGACCCACTGAAAACGTTTGGCTCACAACCCACCAGTTGAGAATCACTGTTAAGAACCTGAAGGACAAGGGACACATACGGAACCCTTACAAAAAAGAACGCAGGACCATAAAAACTACAGAATCCCACTGGAAAATGATTCAGTGGGAATATTGGACAGTGTTTTAATCCTTGGTTTCATTTTTTTGCCACTCCTAAATCTTGTGAACGGTCGCGTACAAGATTTCCATAAGATTTCGTAAAGATCTTGGGTGTGGTGGGAATGCAGGGCTGCAGCTAAACAGCCAAGAGTAGAAGATTTATCCTGCACAAAACCTTGAGATTTGTGATTTTTTATATTTAAGAAAAACTTACTAAAGCAGCACAGTGGGATTTTAAAAGCCCCTAAAATGAACCGTGGGAACATACAGTTCAAAAGAACGATGAACTGGGAACATAAAACCCTGACAACAAAGATCCAGACAACATAGGACAATGCAAACCAAGAGGACGCTGTTGAAATAGGTTTCAAATCTAATAAAAGGACATTGGGAACCTTGAGAACATATGCTCCTTGTGAACACACAACCGTGGGAACATATACAGTAGAAGCCTTGCAAAAAAGATCCGGTGAACATTAGACCTTTTAAACATTAAAGAATTCAAGCAAAAAAAGAATCATAATTATAGAACCATCAGATCTTATGAAATCTCAGGGACAAGGGCTGCCTGAAATATCTGGCAAAAATATATCCACACAGAAGGTGGGAAAATATACAGAGGTCTTAGAAAAAAGACCCCCATTCCGGAATCACATAACGGCCATCAAAAATAGATTTAACTGCTAATGAAAGCTGCCTTTGCAAACTGCAGGTTTGAGCATGCAAAAAGAGCAGAAGGAATATATAAGACAAAATAGCCATCATCTGAGAATGGTCACTTCTCACCAAACGTCCCATCGCATTTTTGCGGAGAGAGGACATTTCCCCACTATTTATCTGGGCTTATCACGGTCAGTAATCACATCCTCGTGATGCACATCTCATCAAACAGAAAGAGCAAAAAACACACTTTGAAGGACACTGACTCGACACTTTCACCCATCTGCAGCGAAAACACCTTCACCGTTAAGGTAGCTGTAAAACTGGGATGCAGTTTGTTTAGTGCCCCTATTTGTTGTATGTCAGAAAGATCAAATGAAGCTGTATTTTTGTACTCTTAAATTACAGTATGAGGGAAAAAGAATGAAAGTTTTACCTTAAATGACCTTTCAATTTAACCGTCACTTTTCAAGCGCCCACTGTATAATTACGTTTTTTTAGCTCCTTTTCTTGTGCTTTCTAAAGCTGTTTTCTTTCTCATCCCCGCTCGCCATTGTCTTTGACGGAACGAGATTTAATTGGAAAATGAAACATTGTTTGGGATTCAAACGGCGGGGCCTTCTGCACAAGGGCGCGTTTGTGTGTTATCATTTTGTTGGCCTTATCGTTCTTTCAGTCACTGCTTCAGCGACTTCTCTGACCCTTCATTTAAGACACATTCATGTGTCTTACATGTCTCTTACACACACACAAAAAAAAAAGACACATTCATGTCCCCCTCAACCTTTCCTTGCTGATACCTGAGCTAAAACCAAATATTGTGCTTTTATAAATAAAATGCTCGTTCTATGAAAAATAGTTGATAATAATAACTAGTAATGGTGTAGTCGGATTTTGGGATGAACCATTTGGTACAGTACAAGTGTAGTTCCCACACAGTACACATGAAGATAAAGACGGGAAGCATTATTGCCCATTGTCACGCATCTACTTTGTAAACACATATCAATGAAACCCAGTTATTGGCGAGCGGGAGTCATGGCTAGAAAGAAAGTCCCAAAGAAGACAGAAGTCATGAAAAAGTCTCCTGTTTGGGAACACCTGGTCATCTTTGTGTCCCAGCATTGTCCAGTCCAGATAGAGAACGAGGTTACAAGCTAGAGCTGTTAATGCTGGACTTCAGCCAATAAGTAACTTTACGGTCCTAGAAATAGAATATTTCACTCTATTCAGACTGTTACGCTTGTACTTGTCTGCATCATTCCTAGAAATAAAAAATATTGTAAACGCACTTTTTGTGTGTATTATTTGTATTCCTTGTACTTATTGGAAAATTGCCTGCATACGCGTTACAGTTTTTTATATTTTATTTTGAAAGTAAATGAAGCTGTTGAAGCAAAAGCTAAAAATATTATATTTATATTTATATTATATTTTACATACAGGGTCATCTTGTATTAGGGCAGTGCTTCTCAAATAGTGGGACGGGCTCCCTGGGGGGCTGCGTGAAGCAGGAAGTACTTTCAATGCTAGTGTAAACCTGCCAGCACATCCAAAAGTATCATACTCAACATGCTATTTGACTCTTGAATACTCTTGTATGTTCCACAGCTTTCCATTTTGTTGCATTTTCCTGGTTTCACTTTCAAGTTCAGTTTTTACAATACAGATAAATACATAGATACTATCAGTTGTCAAAAGTATTGAAAAGTAATGAAACATCTCTGGCCCCCAAGGGGAGCATGACAGAAAATAAGTGAGAACCACCGTATTAGGTCATAACATATCATTAATGAATGTTGCAGACATTACAGTTCTTTCTTAGCATTCTACCAATCACAGTTAGAATAATGAACATTACAGTCCCTTGTTTGTCCTATTCAGTGTTGGCTGCACTACGTCTTTTATCGGTCGCAGCCATTCAGCAAGCCCTGAACCACACAAGACTGCCATGGTGACCCACATTTTGAATACATTGAATTGTGTTTTGGGAGAATTAGGTCAAGAAAATCCTTCAATCCTGCCCAGAAAACATCTGAGGATGATCCAAGTGAGCTGAATCACAAAGTTACACAATGCTGTCTGTGATCCCGGTGCAGCCGAGGTAAAAACTTCAATAAATTAAAAAAATATACATATATATATATATTTTTTTAAAGAAATACAGTGGCTTGATATTTTTCTGCACTCCCAATTTTAATTAAACTCTTATGGACCCCCGTGGAGGTAATTCATAATTGGAGATGATTAATAAACCAATTCCTTGGGGAATAATACATAAAACTTGCCATGTTATCCGTGGCAGTGTTTTGTTGTCAATCTGACCTCAAGCAGGTTTGTCTCCTGTTTGTTGTGTTCCCAGTCGCCTCTATGGTACTGAATCCCGTGTTCCATATATCCAAAGCATCCAGCTGATACACAGAATTTTATGGAAATTAAAAGGATTGCTGCCTTTTGAAATGTAAATGGGGGGCTATGCAGATTTGGCTTGAATCAGAATCCGCCCTCCCTGGTTGATGCAGAGTGAAGTAAGCTTTTCATGACCCGTTAGGTCTGTGTGCCGAGGGTTGACTCCAGGCTCATTAAGCATCCAACGCAACCGCATGATCATTTTTAAGGAAGCCGCGTCATTGGAAAGAAGCATGTCTCTTTCCCAGGCACCTTTCTGCAGCAATTAGTCATTTATTACTCCAGTGGACCTCTTACCACTCAGGACCTTTCAGGGTTCAAGGTCCAGAGTCCAGCCCCTTTGTGGATTTATGTGCCAAAACGATAAATTAATCAGTGCTTCTTCCTGGTGTCTAAAGAGGAGTCGGGACGTCATAAAAGTGATGGGAAGCCCTCTGGGTTTTCCGAAAAATGGGTCGGGTGAAAGCTCTCTCTTTACTAATGAAGTCCCTGTGCACTGAGCTTCACACCTGCGCAGTTTCGATTATCGCAGCCAAAAGGAGGACGGGAATCTCGGCCGTGTGGACCCCAGCTACAGCAGCAGCCTCCAGTCGAATCATTTGATCTGGAGCTGCAGTTTGCTTTGAGGAAAGTGATTCATGTGTATATTTAGATTTTCAGTGAAGATGCAATAGTAATTCTTGCTTGATTTGCCACAATTGCAGTGTCGCCACTTTGGCAATTTTTTTGCTAAACCTTGTGACATTCCAAACCCTCAAACATATTTTCTCAAGCGACTAGCGACAGACCTAGCGACTTTTTCTGGTGTTGTTTAAATTTTCTGGAAATTGGGGATTTAAGAGTGAAAGCATGTATTGACCTGTACTTTCTGTTGTCACTGAACAGCAGCCAGTGCTGCTGAGAGGTCCGCCCCGCCCCGCAGCAGTCACAAGCCATCAGTTTACTGCCAGCACCGGCAGCACACTAGGAGCATAGGGCTCGAGGTGCAATGCCACCAGGGCGAGTCTCGCCTTGTTTTACGGCGCGGGCTCTAAAATGTTAGTGTTTCTTAATCTTCTCATTAATCTACTCATTACACTCAAGCATCATTCATACTCATTCATTTACCTGTCACCGTGTCAGATCGTGTGATTATAGAAAGTTGTGTGATTTTAAATTACCAAACCAATAATGAAGTTTATTTGTAGACAAAAAGTGTTTTACTCACTTTTTTGTCTCTCCTATGAGGTTATGTTTTTTTTTACTACAGCAAATTATATGCAAATAATTTGAAAATTCTAGGACAGCCAATGGCTACTTTTCTTACTGAGGAGTTGGCAACAGTGCACGGTAGCAGTGAAAACAACCAACATAAACATAAATTATAACTATAAACGCTCAAAATTTAGTCGGGGATTATTTAACTAAGGCTCATTCGGAACCGGCCGATAATTGGAAACAAGGCTTGATTGGAGAGAGGCTGTTATTTCTGCGACTAATAACAAACAAGCCCCAGTTTTTAAATGACTTGATTTTTGACAAAAAGTTTGGCCAAAACTTTTTTACAATGTCCTGTGCTGCATCCTTCTGCGGATTCAAGTGACCAAAACAAAGCACCTTGTGAGTTGCTCCATGCATTTCTTTGTTGAATGCAAATGCTAAATCATCATGTCAAAAAAGTTGCGGGAATTTGCTAAAGAAGAAGAGAATATTATTGAATTCAAGAAATATATCATTTCAGTACTTCCCTCATCTTTCTCAATAAAAGCTTTCAGTTAAGGTGAAATATTAATTTATCCGTTTTTGTCATTTTTAATCATTTTTGCATTGGTTTCTGCAAGTAAAGCTATAATTATTCTCTATAAAATTTATTTTCTGTTCATTTTTTGAGTATCTGACACAGACAAAATTTACATTACTGGAAAAATTGCTTTGGTTTTTGTACGTTTTGGTTTTCATATGAGCTTTTAGAAAGAACAACAAAATACACACAAATAAACAAAACCGTGAATACTGTTTAAGAATTTGATTTATTAGAGTGTTTGGAGGGCAAAGTGAAAAGGAAAGTGCAGCTCTTGCACTGCTCTTGCTAACATGATCATTTTTAAATGAGTGTATATACACACAGCAGCAACAGAACCAATGCTGCAATAGCGGCAAGTAGCAAACTGTACACAGAGCGCACATGAGTTTCACACCAAAAGCTGAAAAGCTTTTAAAGCGCAGGCAGTGGTAGATAAAGTTGCTGAATACTGATCACTCATGATATTTCAAATGCAGCTACTGCAAGCTTGTGGACTTCACAAAAGCTGTCATTGTGACACCTATGCAACAATTTTCAGGTACAACATACCCATATTAATGTGACCAGTATCACAATGAAATGTAATTAAAATGTTGGACAAAAAGGTTTAGATATTCTAGGAACCTTAACAATGGAAACAAAATGTGTACCAAACCATACAATTTGGCGGAAAGCAGAGATTTTGATGATGCCCAGTATTCATTCACTTCCTTTCAAAGCACTCGTCAGCTTATTGCTTCCACTCTCCCGTGGCCATGTTATCTCTGGAACAAGCCACTGCTCCCGATAGCACATCAGCCATCAGGACCCTCCAGGGGGGTGTTTGGGCCAAGAGGAGAGGGGGGTGTACCATGCTGTGCCAAGGCTCATGGTCAGTGAGGATTATCTGGTGGTGTCTGAGCTTCCCTCTCATCTCAACATTTTCCATGACTAGTGCATGAATCTTAATGACAAAATCCAGACAGCTACCCAGGAAGAAGGTATAGGAGGCAGAGGTTTGAGGTTTGTGCATCGTAGAATTCCACTCCAGCTTTTGTTCTGCATCTTCAAATGTCCAAATTGGGTATCATTAAAGAAGCATTAAATATCAAAGCAGCCCAGTAGAGCTGGTGGGCAGTAACCCACCAGCTCTAGTGCGCCATTACTTGCAAAACAGCAGCAATATGAGATCCTGCGTAGTCCAATAGGCATGAAACCATCACATGTTGGAATCTGTGATGGTTGTTTGGTGCATCCTGCTTTTGTTGTCACCTTGGATCAGTGTCCTGTGTTCGGGACCCGAACACAGGACACTTTGAATGGGAGATGAAAGTGCTGACCGTCTGACCGAAAGCTTGGACTGTCGACCGAGTATTCATCACAGCTCTTAAGGCAGAGGGAGTGAGGTTTGCCAGCGTACACTTGCGCAGCCGCACTGGCTGGCATCCATTACATCACCAGCCTGTCCTTTACAAATCACACCAACAGGAACCGTCTCAAGATATGAAATATCAATAATTGATTAGTGGGCTCTAATAAGGGGTCTGAAGATTTCTGTGATTGAGCCAGCAAGTTGGGAACTAGAAAAGCCATTGAGGAGTGCAATACAAACAAAACTCTACTTGTCAGTAAGTATATTTTAGAAGCTTATAGTGAAATATAAGGTGACAAACACAACAGAATATAAACATAACATGTCATTTTCCATCCATCCAACCACTGTCTTCTGCTTATCCGGGTCCGGGGTCACGGGACGGCAAAATCAGTAGGGAAGCCTACTGTTCCAGCTCCTCCGGGAGGACACCGAGTCGTTCCCAGGCCACCTGTGAGACTGTTTTAGGTTTAACTATTGCTATTTTGAATTTTTTTTAATACGTTTAAACCACAACAAAACCCATCTTACTGGGGAAAAAGTACATATATGCAGTATCATATCAAATACATCACTGTGTACAGTCTTTTTGATTGTTTTTTTCAAATATGTATCACACAATTTAATAACAGGTTGTGTCTTCAGGCAACAGTGTTAATGTAATCCTGCTAGACAAAGACAAGGGACAAACAAAACATCAGACAAGGGCAAGATTGTCATGTCCTTAGCGCAATAAATACTATTTTTATCTTTGCTACCTAGTGTCCATCTGCAGAATGGAAAAACAATCCCATTGCACCCTCATTGATTTAAGTGACAATATTGTGTAGCGAGAGGGTGTGCGAGTGTGTGTGTGGAACTCTTAATCCAAGCATGCCATTCAATGAATAACAATGGAGAAACTCTTTTGGGATCAAGCATTACATCTGCTTCTAATTTTCTCCTGAGTTGCTTTGTATCTTTGCATTATTTTAAAACATGCATTAGCATCCTATGCCTGTGCATGTGTGTTGAGACGACAGTCATCTAAATCCCACACCGGTTTATGTGGGCACACAGCCGCACGTAAAAACTCTTTTTGTTATGCACCCGTCGCATGATTTGTGTCGCCTGCCAATTAAGATGTTGCCGTGCGCTGTTGAGGCGGCAAGATTGATGCGCAGGCAGCCGCCGCCTTGATTGAGATAGATCAGGCCTATTAAAGCACTTCACGTGCGTCCCCTATTGTGTCAGTGCAAGTGCCATATTAATCTCCTCTGTGCACATCATCCAGCCACATTACCTTGCAGGCGTGACTGCTCATGTAATCTTCTCAAATGTTTTTTTTTGCATTAGGTTTGGAACAGCAACATCTTCTATGCCACTTATCCTCTGAGGGTTGCGGGGGTATATTCATCATAATCAAAAATATATTTTTTTGTTTTTAGTGTTAGTTTTCTGTGTGTAACAAAACTAAGCCCACACTAGCTATCCTACTTGTTATAGTTCTACATTGTGATTACCTGTTCTATTTCTGCGCTGGTTATCCAGATTTGGTGGTCTTCAATGTTCCAACCGGATCCGACTGATCCAATCTGATGTTGATGAAAAAAATGGCTCTGGTAAAATGGATTACTTGATCATGGATAGCAAAAGAAAAGAAAAAAAAGATCACCAAATCCGGATCAATTTGATCCAGATTTAACCCTTTGAAACATCGGGTCCTGTATCTCATCTAGGTCTAGTTCTAGTCAGTTCCCTCCCTTTGGGTTCTCTCACTTGTGTCTACTTGTCTTTCCAGCAAAGGAACCAGCCATGACACGATCTCTGCAGGTAAGCAATTATTCCTGTGTGAGTGACAGTCATCTTGCTGAGCTTACACTCTCTGAGCAAACGTAACTCAATCATCTTTGACAAAAAAAAACAATTTAATTGACCAAAATGTTCTATTTCCCCTTCCTGCAGTCATTCACCTGCTGGTTTGTCTGACAGACTCGCTTCACCTCGACTTGAAATTGACAAATTATTCATGACTCACGCACATCAAATATGCCACAAAGGGACCTACACACACGGTCGGGTGTGCAATCTCTCCAAAAAAGCTCAGTGTCATCATTTGGGGAAGGGCAGGCGAGCTTTTGAGTGAGCAGGAAACACAGCAGAACGATGATCATCTTTGTCAACTTGCCTTCAAGGTGATGCAACATCAGAGGGATCAAACGTTCAAGCTGCCGACTTCAGATAAGAGACATAACCAGGCACATTCCACAGTGTAGTTTCACAGCTGAACATTATGATATAAAAGTAAAACACAACATTATCGTAAATGTTGCGTGCATACACGTCCTGTCATAATAAATACCCTGACATGATGAAAAGAATCAAGCTCAAAGTTTATCTCTTCAGACATTCAGTTCTCATCACTTCCTGTTTCTTTGCAAAGATTACTAGATTAAAAGGTCCAGTCTTAATGCAATTCTCAACATGTTTAAATAAGTCCAACACATTGTCCAAAATCTAGCTTTGATTCTGGAAATCAGACAGTCTAAAATTGCTTTTGTGCAGCCCTACAGGGGACATGCCCTTGTGTGTATGTGTGTCCGTAGTGTTAATGCTACTGAGTTGTGTTTGTCCATTGTGCACTTTATCCACTTTATATATGCACTAATGCCTTGTTTATTGTAGTTAATTGGTTTCAGACATGACCTTGATAAGTAGGATTCCTTATTTATACGTGAAATATCAGTTAGAAAATAGAAAACCTGTTTACAACCTTTTACATAGGTTTTTTTTTTTCCACATTAGAGCCCTCTTGACATTAAATAACATTCCTATAATTACCTTTACATTTATATTACCCAACATAGAAATTAAGACTTGTACTCGTGTGTGTTTATGTGCAATAAATGTGGGCATGAAGTGGTCAGGGCTTGAGAGTTAAGTTTCAGCAGGATCATGACAACAGCAGCCTGTTATCATCATTATTATGATGGTATTATTGAGAATTAATTCCAACCTGCAATAAAAGCCTGTTGTTCCAGCAATCAAGTCTGATGTATTTGTTAGTAGTGACACTACACTAGTGAACTAAAGTGTTAAAAATACACTCACATTTTAACACGTCATGCCGAAAAAAAAACTGATGGAAAATTTAGCTAAAATAAGACACAAATTCTCCAGATCAGAATCCTGCAAGCCAAATCTAATTGTCTCGGTTTCAGTGCTGCATTAAAGAAGGCCTGCATTCTTATTTCCCTGCTATCGCCGTCTCCAATCCTCAACCGGAAAGTCGTTTACCAGCGCTTAAGCACAAATCTGCATGTGCTGTATGAGTTTAGACATCAGCCTTCCGCTTGCCCCGCCCGTGATGGATGACTCACGCAATACACCATTATGGATCTACCGCTGGCATCACCAACTGTGACTGTGTGTGATAATGACCCTGATAAACAATTAAAAGAGAGGGTTGGAGAAAAGCAAGAACCACACAAAGCAATGACAGTGAAGGGTAAAGGACAACTCAGGTAGGCTTGTCAGGCAACACAAAGTTTAACCTTTACATTTGACATCCTTCCATCATCAGAGAGGGAACAGCAAAACATTCCCCATCAAGTTAGACAACATGAAACCACAGCGTGCATTAAATTCTCATCAACCCTTGTCCATGGTGGGTGTAATACTGGGTGCAATGCTCAGGCGTCATACTCATGAATTAGCCGTCAGCAACTGGTTGACCTTGAGTGCTACATGGCAGATTACATGACTGCTAGAGCCACCGCTGCGCAGCACGATGCCGGGTCATATCTCAACCCGACACATCCTCACTGGACGCTATATGGACATCAGAGAGACAGCGATAACGTACTATGACTGCTCCTGAGCTCCAACTTGCACACATGTCCACACTGCTCATTAAGTATTGATGGGGAAGGGCAGATGCAGGTCAGAAAAGAAAAATGCACTGACCACAAGGAAGGAAAAAGAGCAAAGAGGCCATTTCCTGATTTCTTGAGGATGAGCATACTGCATCCCCTTTAGTGAGGTCTTCCAATAAAATAAAATAAAAAGCGCTACTGTAAAGGCTACAACTAATGCCTAAATATTTGTTTAACCACTGAACCCAAACACATTGACATTAACAGTTGTGACTGTAGGCAACTGTAATTTTTTAAATTTCCTCTACAAAATAATACTAGCTACATTTGAAGTATCATGGGTGGTCAGCATCTTTATCCACCTTTCCTGAGTGGCCATGAACTGTGCTCCAGAATTGAGGGGAACTGATGGTCCTGACGCTCGGCCTCAGTTCCGTTCACGGAGTCTATGCAAATGCTCACAGAGACAGAGTTTTGAGGCTGTCGGGTTCATCTGTGGTAAATGCAAACATGAAATATTTTGTCTACCGAAAATGAGGAAAACGTCCAGCAATCTGTTGGTGACCTCAAGCTAAAACCAGCTTGGGTTCTGCAGCAGGACAATGATGCAAAACACATCTGCAAGTCCACCAAAATGTAGATTGGAGTGGCCTAGTCAAAGTCCTTATTGAAATCCTATTGAGATGCAGTGGCATGACCTTAAAAAGGCGGTTCATGCTGGAAAACCCTCCAATGTGGGTGAATTACGACAATTCTGCAAAGATGAGTGGGCCAAAATTCCTCCACTGCGCTGTAAGAGACTTATTTCAAGTTAGATAGAGATACGATTAATCTCCAAGAGAAATGTGTGTTTCAAGCAGCACAGGGAAAAAAAGACCACAGAATAAGGATAGTGGTGCAGTAATACATTAAAATCATTATTCATAAATCATAAAACATTTAGGTAAAATTTCCAGTCCTGTGTGTGTTTTTATCGCTCTACCTCTGTTGTGTTGAAAAGCCGCATGGCTACGTCAGCTACGTGACAGTCGGTCGTCCGCCTGCTGGTCCTGACATTAGGGTGTGGTGCACCTGTTTTTGAGCACTTGACCTCCATAATAAGGATTCATTTTTTAGTACAGAAAAGAAGGTATTTTATAATGTATAGGCTTCAAGAATATACAGATGTATTTTTAAAAACAATACATTGCAGCTTTGGTTCTCTTTAAACAACGGGCAACGAGGTAGAATTTATAATTACCCGAGGACTTGCTTGTGATGTGCTGTATTGTATTGTAAGCAAAAGCAAAAATGATAAATGTTGTTATTAAGTTTCACTTGTTCCGTTTCATAATTATTATTTTGATGAATGCGTGTTTTGCACTTTGAGTAAATAAGTGAGTCAAGTCAAAGGTTTTGGAAAAAAAAGCAGTTGTGGACATACTGTTGCTGGGTGTTGTTAGAATTGTTGTTGGTAGAATACGTAGTGCATGTTATTGTATAGGATAATACGAGGTGTTGCATCACTTATGTTGTCTATCAGTGTAATGTATGTTAGGTGGTGACTATTAGGTGTGTTTAAAAAAAAATACAGATGGAAATCTGGTGTTCTCGTCCATTCCATATGAATCATGTAAAGTACACATTGTATTTGCACAAATTCAACCTGGCACAGCTGAGGTTTGTTCTCCTTGAGACAGCCAAACTGAATCAACTGCTGGTTGCAGCTGAGCACTAACCGTTTTACCTCGGTTGCTTGTGAGGTATAAGAGACTAAGTGTTCTTTGCGGTTTGTTTAGAATTTTGACACTTATCAATAATCCTGATGAGCAAAATGTCAACAGGGAACATTGTCTTTTTTCCGAGTCACACTCCTGTGAAATCCAGATAACCTGTTGTTGACCTTGCGGTGATGCATTGCTACACGGGCTTACGTGCGTGCGTGGTTTACTTTCTGAGGTCAAAAGGAAGCTATCACACTCTTTGAGAATGCACAACGGGATTGAATTTTGGAAAAAGTGTGAGTATAGAATACACAGACAAATGTGTGCAATTCTACTGTTATTCTTCTTTATAGATCCAAGGAAACACCACATTTTCTGCACAAACTAATAACAGTAATCAGGATGAATATCAAATGAGGCCAGTCTGGGGTGCTGACATAACGTGACCCACAGGGAATGTTAGCAATTCCTAATCACAGATGACTGTCTTCCAGCCAATCAATTCATATTCTACAGCCGGATAAGCGAATCACCTCTGTGACGGCCCACGTCGACGGCGAGACTCGCTCTCAGGGTTTAAACAGCTGTTCCTGCTCAAAATATATGCAAACCACGCACTGAGTGGAATATTTACATACAAGATGGGCACGTTTTTTTGCTCCTCTGAATGCAAAAATCTTTCACCACATTATTTTATGCACATGATTTCTATAAGGTTCAGGCCATAGGGTCGATGATGGCATCTCAATATTTGTCGTTTTCAATTATTACAGTAATTGACTGAATCCTTGAGATCAGATCCATACTGAGTGACCTTTGCAATTTCAATTTGTCACCATGAAAACCCACCCAAAGTATGGATGTATTTGGACTTGATATTTAGATAATTGTGCTGTGAAATAACTGTGTGATCGAACATTCCCACCCAGTGCTTTGAGCCGTTCACTTAGCAAGGCCTTCATGCCCTTCAGCAACTCGTATACGGCAGAGACACCGCAGCCAACTAAGGCAGTAGATCTTAAGGGCAAACTGTAGACACTGACTCACTGCCGGACAACCCTTTTTGCCCTCGTGTTATTGAATGAAGAGCTGTCTTGCATTTACTGCAGAATAATTGCAAAGTAACAGAAAAAAACACCATACTTCAAAAATGAATAAAAGTCCCATATCCAATTTTTTTCACCAATTTTAAATACATTTCAAAGTTCCCATTACAGCGTATTGGAAGTGTTGGCCCAAATCTAGCCTTGATGTTGGAATTTAGACAGCTTTTAAGTAAGCCCCATTTGCCCCCCCCGTTTTGTGTGTCTGCAGCTTTAATGCTAATGAGCTGCGTGTGTCCGCACCCGTCTCCTTAAGAGTTTGTGTCTCCTGTGTTCATCTACTTTTTACGTATGCGCTGTAATTCTGCACTTGTTCAACGTAATGGATGTCACACATCACACGCAATAACATTAAGGAGTGCGACCGGAGGACACAAATGTTAGCAACCCTAGCATTGTTATGTGTGCTGCAGAGCTAACATTAGTCACACATCAACAGCATGGTAATATTGCCAACTGACTGAAGAAAACATATTTGTCAGACTTACAGCTGCCTTGTCTGCGCCTAACTGATGAACTTTCACAAGGAGGGAGGTTCTAGGATATTATAGTCAAATGTCAATTTTACATAAATGTTTCAATATTTGAACTCTAATATTGAAAACAATGCATTTAATTATATTGAGAAAGAAAGTACAGTCTTTCCACGTAGCAATTCTAGCAATTCAAAGCTGACTATGGCCTATTTTTAGTCCAACAATATTGAAAGACAAGTCATATATAGTATTCTGGTCAGTAGCTGTCAGTAATGTTAAGCTCATGAGACATTACCTTACCTTAACACTGCAAAGGAGTCAGACATAGCATGACCCACTTGCCTTTGTGTAAACAAATTTCCCTCCGAGTATGTGTGGAAGTGGTACGTTTCTGGCTTCTCACATTGTCATTCCGGTTGAAACCTTTAGGTTTAGAATATATTCATTGTTAGTTGGTAACTGCGCAATGTGGTGTGAACAAAGAATAATAGGGGTGTAAAGACGACTATAGGGGTGTTTTTTCATGTCTACAGTGGGGGTATCGCAAATTAAAACGTGACGAGACAAGGCAGCTAGTAGCCAATTAGACTGGCAACTACGGCATCACTACTATGAATGATAATACACGTAATATGAAAGTGGCAGTGTGCAAGGCTTTAAGAGTAAGTGAAAGTGCACATTAAGTGCTTAACGTACAAAACCTACCTTGGTGTTCCCAGCATCAGTGTTAGTGAGTGACGTGTGGCTGTTTTTTCCATCAAAATTCAACCTCTGTTGCCGTGTTTATAGTCCAAGTAGAAAAATATGTATTAATAAATACATTTGACAGACCCATGAAGTAAGAGTTTGGTCACATTATTCTGTCTTCTTGCAAAGACTCGACTCAATGGCAAAACCACGACAGTTTGGCTTGCCGAACACACATGGGTGTCCAAAGGGTAGCCCAGGGGCCATCTGTGGAACGTGGCTCATTGCAGAAATAAAATACACAAAACCCGCCAAACATGGAAAAACAGAGCCAAAGGGCAATAATTTAAGTGGGAAAAGCTAAATTATTGATACTAATAACTAATAAAAACAAAGATTTGTCTCATGTCAATTTTGCAACTTTACATAGTGAAGCATGACAAATGAAAGGAAATATCAAATTACAGTATTATTATGCACTATTATATAATACATATACTAACAAACATAACACTATATAATATACAGTATATATTATAACATAGGGGTCTCATGACACCCCTAGTATAGAGGGCTCTAATAATGGTATAAACTGTATCTAGAAAGCCATAAACAGGTTTTCTATGCTCTCACTAGAAATAGATTAAATTGATTAACTTTGCGGTTGGGTCTGGAACCAATTAACTGTGATAAACAAGGGATCACTGTAGCTAGTACAAACTATGGCTATGACTGTTTAAGTCTTGAAGAAGACAAGCGAAGATGCAAACTGGCAGACATTTGCATTATGAGAAGCTGTGAGAAGTTGTCTTATGAGATGAACCAGGACGGCTCCACCGGGCAGACCCAGAAGTCACACTTGAGGAACCGCACGGTGCACAGCTGACGCATGAAGCCGTGCAGTGAATGAAAGATTGCAGTCTGTCTTCTGACGGATTGAACTAATCTCAATTAAAAACTGGCTATAATGTGATCATGGTGCAGCTTTCTACAACCTTGGCGCACAACCCCCAACATTGTTTTGGCCTGTAAGTTGGTTTACTTTGTCTGTGTGTACTCTCATATTGATTTTTATGTCCTGCCTGGACAAGACTTCTCCTTGGCTATTGTGACAACAAGAACAATGTGCTGACTTAATGAGTGTCCAGTAAAAGCCTGGACTCTTCACTTCCTGTTGATTCCTATTTCATTTTTATAAGTGGGTCACCTCCAAAGTGATAAGCGCTATTAAAATCATCACTCGTCTTTTTGCAGCTAGATGAATGCTTCCACTCAGGCTTGTAAACACAGAATGACCCCTTCATAAATTCATAACACACACACACACTTGGCTTAATTAGCCCACTAATAAAGTTTTAACGAGTGAAACGAAACTTATGTGGAGCAGGGACGCAGACACCAAAAAAGGGTGTGGCAAGGCTTAAAAACTAGGGCTGTCACATCAAACAAACGCCACAATGCTATTTAAAAAGGCGTCACTGTCACCCAAGTCACAGTGACAGAACATTGAGCACCACTTCTAATAAATACTGTAATTGCACAAAGACTCAACTTTCTGTCAGAAGATGCGTTTTATTAGCATTAACTCAGCAGTGATTTTCCTTCCTTCCTTATGACCCCACCGCCCACTCGCCATCTTGAAGCTACATTTGATTTATGAGTGTTTTTTTTTTAGCGTAGACATCTACGCTATTCTTAATGACAGCTGAAACACTCTTGGGGCGTTGCTGAGAGGCAAGACTTCTCCACGTCATTGCACACTTTATTAGCTGTACATATACTTCTCTACCCTAAGAGCTGGAAAAATCTAAAATGTTTACTTAACCACATTTTATGTACGTTTGTGTTTTATTTTTTATTTGTGTGTCTTGTCAGGGCATCATAACAGCTGAATGGGAGTCAAGCTGCCTTTAAGTGCTGAGCAAAATTGCTTTGCCAGGGGAAACTTCATAATCTAAATTAGACTCTCCCTTGACATTTTACTGTTTTATGAATTGTGTTAAGCCGGGGACCAGAGTGAATGAGATCGGTCTAATTGATTGTTTAAAGAGCTAGACATTGTCTCACAAGAGATCTTTGTCATCCAATTCATGAGAATAGTTTTCTTTGCGATGCATAGCACAGTAAGGACCATACGCGAGGTGTTGTTATCGATGTTGATGCCACCCAGATCTCCAAGTAAACACAATGTGGGGTGTGCTGGAATATTACATCTGAACCAAGTGAACAGCTCCTCACATACCTGAAGCCAAAACCTTTGGACAGGTGCACAATACCAAACAGCATGTATATAGTTATCAACAGAGTTATTTGTGCACTGTGAGCAAATATTTGACTTTGCGAGACCCATCTTGAACATCCTTTGTCCTGTATAATGAGTCCTATGAAGAATTGTATTTTTCTCCTTTATTTCTAATAACATTTTGTAGAAAGTTGGTGCCAGTGTAGTCCAGAATTCTTTGTAGAATTCATCAGGAAAACCATCTGGACCTGGGGCTTTATTATTTGGCATGTGCTGGAGAGCTTCCTGGAGTTCGCCAACAGATAGAGGTATGTTTTCTGGTTCTGTTGTAATATTGGTAGATTTAAATTATTAAGAAACGGATCAATATTATCATCAACTGATGGGTAAAAAAAAAAATCTGCTTTTTTCCCCCCTTCTTCTTTCCTTCCCTCTTCCCTTGTTGATTTCGGATCAACATTTTGCTGTCTTGGTGTTGTTGTGGTGTTGGTGTTGGTGTTGGTGTTGTGCTGTGAGTTAAATGTCATTAAATGTAAGTACTTGAGTTCCTGATTTTAATACTTTGTTGAGCGTGCCCTTTCCACATTGATATCAATGTTTGTATTATTGAATGTAATCTTACTGTTTTGTGCGTTGTATCCTCTTTTATCCTTATTGTCATGATTATATGGTGTTTGGTATGTATCCAGATTGTTTATATCTTTGACAACCAGCACTCCTGCTTCTCCTGGACCTCCATGTAGCTTGATGTATATTTTTCCGTTGGTGCTCCAAGTACTTTGTATCTTTCCCGGCTTCCTCAAGTCTCGTGCTTTCTTGGCAATGTCAGCGTTTTGCGTTTTGTCAGATGCTCATTTAAGTAGACGTCTGTGAGTTTCAAGTCCTTCCTCTGTTTCAGCAGTGCAGTTTTGAATTCCCCGTTGATGAATTTGATGACGACAGGCGTGGTGTTGTTTCTGCCATACAGTGGGATGCAAGTATCAATGGTGTTGATATTGATATCCATCTCCTTTGATTGTAGGAAGCTGACAATCTGTTGCTTTGCTGACGGAACATTCATTCCATCTGCTTCTCCTGTTATGAGCTTCCCTATCTTTTGACCCGGGTGTAATTCTGAGCCCTGTGAGGATCACATTATTCATTTGTGAATTCTGATCCATCTCATCCATTATAGTTTTCATTTACTCAGTGAGTTATCCTTTGCTTTTTTCTCTTCATCCAGAGTGGTTCGCTAGGCTGCTTTATCTTTCAATATTGTCTTGATATCATTCTGCGGAACCCTAACATGCTTGCATAATGCTCTATTTTATTCCATATGGTTTTTAGCTTCCTTTAGAGCAGTGTGCAAGGCAGCATTTTCTTTCATAGTGGCTTTATATTATCCTGCAAAGCCTTGATATCAGTGCGTAGTGCTTTATTATCTGCCATAGGGTTTTTAATCCCTTTAAGAGCAGCACATAACCCAACATTTTTATCTTGCAACTTCTTGATTTCTTATTTTAGAGCTTTAGTTTCTGTGCTCAGTGCTCTATTTTCCTCCATAAGGTTTATGACATGACCATGGACCCCTTGGATCTTTTCGATGAGACTGTCATTCTGCGATTGTACATGTTGAATCTGTGACTGCAAATGCTTAAGGTCTGGTTGTGCTGCAATACACTCCAGTATCTCCTGCCTCTGCATCTCCATCTCCGTCCGTATTACCTTCTTGAGGTCTTGCATCCAGGAAATTTTCTCTTCTTCTTCTTGTTTTCTGGTGTACTCGACTCATGGCTGTAGTCGCCGTCCTCCTCCACATTTGGCAACAAGACTGACGCTTGTGAGTTTGAATCCATGTATCCAGGGCCAGCATCCTTTACAATTATAATAAAGGCTCGTTTTCTTTTCTTTTTCCTTTTGTTTGGCATTGTTGCTGGGCAACTGCTTTAAACTTCAGTATTTAGCCAGTTAGCTTAGCTTCCTAGCAGCTTTCTGCACATGTAACTCGTTGATTTCAAGGAATCTGTACCTCTCGCCAATCCAAGTTAAGGTTGAAGGAATCAGCAACCAGTTGCGATCTTGTGTTTGTGAAATGTATCCAGAAAAGCACCAAAATAGTTGTAGTTTATAGTATCCTCAACAGAGCTCTTGCCTTGTACCTCCTCTCCAGTCAACAAAGGAGGAAAAAATAAAAAATAAATAAAAATAAAATTCTCATCAAAATTCATAATAAACGCAGTCAAATGTCAAGGGAGACTCATTTAGATTATGAGGTTTCCCTTGACAAAGCAATTTTGCTCAGCACTAAAGGCAGCTTGACTCCCATTCAGCTGTTATGATGCTGGACAAGACACACACGTACTGTATAAAAAAGGAAAAAAGAAAAAAAAAGAGTGTAATTGCAGCTTGTGACATCCTGGCAAGTTCAGTGTTACTGTTCAGCGCTTCTATCACTGTTCCTTCTCAAGGAATTACATTTTACATGTAATCTAGAATGAGCTCCTCGCCAGAATGGAAAAAGATTGGGCAGAAACCACAGAAGAAGAAATGAAAAAAGAAGACGAAACTAATAAAGCGTGCAGAATATCAGACTAAGCTGGTGAAGTTACATAGAAATATCTGGAGTCAAAGTTAAAAGTATGGACTCACTTTGGCTTTTATAGTGCGGACGAGACAATGCTGACTTTGCCGTATGGAAGAAGTGTCAGACTAAAATAGGACACACGGGGAGCACGACAGACCTCGTTTGTCACCACGCTCACTGAGAAAACTGCCCAGTAATTGAAATATTTATTTTTGCAATAAAATTATTTAAAAAAAAAAAAAAGAAAGAAATGAGTTACAAGTGCAGACAGCTGCCAGCAAGCCAGGTTACCTGATGAAGTTCAAAGCGGTTGCCTAGCAACAATCCCAAACAAAAAGTGAAATGATACCAGCCCTGGAAATCCGGGTACAAAATTAGAAACTGGGTCAGCTTGGAGTTGGAAAATAGTTCACAAGTGTAGCTAATGCTGTGGTGGGTGATTGTACATGCATCCACAGGGATAGCACAGTGTATGTCGGACATGTGTCTAGCTAGAGTTGCTCAGTGAAGCGACAGGCATCAGGCAGGTGAAGGGAGGAAAAAAGAGCAAGCCTGCTTCGAAGCGCCCTCAGGACGTCGTCTTCTCACCCTCTTTGTGAGCAGCTGTTGTCTAAGAGCCAGAGGAGGCAGGCAGGTGGCACTGCGGCGCCCTGTCAACTTCCTTCACCCCACATTGAAGCCCCCTCTGCATGCAAAGTAGGCGTCAGCTGCCCTCTCTCCTTGACCACACATCTACACTCCCTCTTCCCCCTCTGTTTATGTAGACGCACAACATCGTTTTATCCTGCCGTCTTTATTCAAATCAATTTCAAGCCCTCTGAATGCTGTGTGATCACGCATGGTCCCAGCGCACAAACCCAGAAAGACAATATTGTGCAAAAAAAGCAATTGAAGGACACAAAGAGGAAAACAATTTTGGTTTGTTTCCCTGGTGTGGACGGATTGATGGTGTAAGAGCAAACGCATCAATCTCGGCTGCTGTGGTATTTTCTCAATTGTATCTCAGAGGGTTTGAGGTTCAGCTCATTCATTTTAAAAACTTGCATTGAAGAGTGGTCCTTCGCACGGTCAACAGGCCAATGCCAACAGGTACTCGGTACAGGTGATACAGCAGAAGCTTATTAAGCAGTGCATTTTTTTTGCAGTTTCATCATTCAAACAGATGGAATACTCTGGGCAGAGGGGGGGCCCAAATGTCCTTGTTATAGTTATTGTCAACCAACTGCTTCATTCAAACTCTCACTTAAAACACACTTTTATCACATACTGTAGTACTGCGATTTACGTGACACATTCTCCAAACCTGCAGAGATCTTTACAAGGATCTTCTATTCTATGTGTGTTTTTAAATTGTTAGTCGTAGGTGAAATGGAAATTCCGTGTTTGAAATTTGAAAACATTGACGTCTAGTAATGATGGAATAATTCTCAGATAACATTTGGTCATTTCTTTATTCATAGTTTAATCCTGTATTTTGGGGGAAGGACAGAAAAACCTAACAGGAATATCATGGTTTCATTGAGTGTCTAGAGTGACTAAGCACAACGTTTCTGCTACATTTTGATAAAATTGAGGACTTTAAAACATTAAGAAATTATCATCACTTGAAATGTCGACCCGCCACCACATGCACGAATTAGTAAGAGTGTAACAACTCGTTCACTACATCGATGTATCAATTTATATTCCATTGATCCAACTACATCGATCTGTGTTCACCAAATTGCCATTCCAGACAACATAGCATCAATATAACATTGTTTAAAAGGTAATCAATCTATTGATGCAATACTAAGAAATGATGCATTGGATTTAACATGACAAGTTTTATATGGATGTGTGTTTTTAGCACTTTTAATGATAAAGGATTTTACTAATGTAAAAGTTTGGTTTGGCCTAAGTCGATAAGTCATGCCCGTTGGCAGGGACAGACGGATGACGCCATGTAAAGCTGAGTGTACGCGCTCTGGTCGAGAGTCCGTGTGGACGTCCTTAAAAATGCAGATTTTTTTCATAGGAAATACATGTAGCTTACATGTAGGTAGCTTACTTCTTCTTTTCCAATTTTGAATGGGATTTATACTGAGTGTTGGACCACATCAAAAGTTAAGTCCAACTTGAAGCCTTTCAAACTCCTGGATCGGAGCTTCAGGACAAGGTAAAAGGTGTTGTAGCGACCCTAAAGTTATGCTGATGTGCATGTTTGTCTTGTGGGTGTCTGACTCTGATTGCCGTTAATGCAATGAGTCCGTTGAGGGAGCCACTGTTGTCGTGCTGGTGTGTATGCTCGTGCCTGGCGTAGTTACGGCTGACGGTAGCCATTATTTCTTGCACTCAAAAGCTTGTTGATCAAACACCTCCAAATGTCACAGTGTAATTTACAATATATTCTGTCGTACAGTTATACTTTCCAAGGGCAGTCACAACTTTGGTCTTGATTGGTTCTCAAAGCAATGATAACCGAAGGGTCTATTTCCCGCTGTGAAATCTGATGTGGCATCTTTAAAACTTGGGGTAGAGAAGTGAATGAGGTATCAGATTAAAGTTCGTCATGTTTTATCAAACTTAAGTAATCACCGACTTTACTGACCTGCAAATTCATTCATTGTTAATTCAACCTCAAGTTTTGGTTGAATTTTATTCAAATAAACTGTAACTGCATTTGCAATTAATTCTTGTTTACTATTTTGTTTATATCCATAATTCAATTATACATGATTCCCTTACAAAAACACATCTAGGAAACTTCACCTGCACTGTTTGGTATCCAAGTATTTGACAGGAAGACTGGTTTAGTTTTTGGCTAAAATGCTACTGAAATGCTATTTAAAAATTTTTACCATTCATTTTATCACAGACTAACTATAGATAGCTTGAATATAGTTTTTCTATATTTGTTTCTAATTTTTTATATAGTATATATATATATATATACACACACACACACACACGTACTGTATATACCGTATACTGTGTATGTACACACACACACACACACACACACACACACAGTTGAGTACATCAGGAAAACAAGAAGAAGAGGAACATTTATGGAAGTCCTGTATACAAGAAGAATTTAAGAAGTTAAGACAAATGAACATGGAGATGCAGAGGCAGGAGGTGCAGGAGTGTACTGCAGCACAACCAGACCTTAAGCATTTGCAGTCACAGATTCAACATGTACAATCGCAGAATGACCGTCTCATCGAAAAGATCCAAGGGGTCCATGGTGATGTCATAAACCGTACGGAGGAAAATAAACCACTAAGCAAAGAAACTAAAGCTCTAAATAAATAAAAAAATAGAGAAGCTGCAAGATAAAAATGTTGCGTTGTGTGCTGCTGTTAAACAGGTTAAAAACCCTATGGCAGATAATAAAGCACTACGCACTGATATCAAGGCTTTGCAGTTTAACATAAAGCCACTATGAAAGCAAATGCTGCCCTGCGCACTGCTCTCGAAGAAGCTAAAAAAAACATATGGAAGAAAATAAAGCATTATGCAAGCATGTTAGGGTTCCGCAGAATGATATCAAGACATTATTGGAAGACTAAGCTGCTTTGCCTGCTGGTGCGTGAGGTGGAGAAATTCCGTCTAGATATAGTCGGACTCACCTCAACGCACGACAAGGGCTCCGGAACCAGTCCTCTCGAGAGGGGCTAGACATCATTCCACTCTGGTGTTGCCAGCAATGAGAGGCGACGAGCAGGGGTGTTAATTCTTGTTGCCCCCCGGCTTCAAGCCTCACGTTGGAGTTTAACCGAGTAAACGAGAGGGTAGTTTCCCTATGCCTTCGGGTGGGGGGACGGGTCCTGACTGTTGTTTGCGCTTATGCGCCAAACGGCAGTTCAGAATACCTGCCTTTTTTGGAGTCCTCAGAGGAGGTACTAGAGAGTGCTCCCTCGGGGGATTCCCTTGTTCTGCTGGGTGACTTCAACGCTCATGTTGGCAACGACAGTGAGACCTGGAGAGGTGTGATTGGAAGGAACGGCCCCCCTAATCTTAACCCGAGCGGTGTCTTGTTATTGGACTTCTGTGCTCGTCACGGATTGTCTATAACGAACACCATGTTCAAGCATAAGGGTGTCCACATGTGCACTTGGCACCAGGACACCCTGGGCCGCAGTTCGATGATTGACTTTGTGGTTGTGTCGTCGGACTTGCAACCACATGTTTTGGACACTCAGGTGAGGAGAGGGGCGAAGCTGTCAACTGATCACCACCTGGTGGTGAGTTGGTTCCGATGGTGGGGGAGGATGCCGGTCAGACCTGGCAGACCCAAACGCATTGTGAGGGGTCTGCTGGGAACGCCTGGCAGAGTCCCCTGTCAGAAGGAGTTTCAACTCCCACCTACGGGAGAGCTTTGACCATGTTCTGAGGGAGGCAGCGGACATTGAATCTGAGTGGGCGGTGTTTCGTGCCTCCATTGTCCATTGCATTGATCTGAGGTGTGGGCGTAATGTGGTCGGTGCCTGTCGTGGCAGTAATCCCAGAACCCGTTGGTGGACTCCAGTGGTGAGGGATGCCGTCAAGATGAAGAAAGAGTCCTATCAGGCAGTCTTGGCCCATGGGACTCTGGAGGCAGCTGACAGGTACCGGAAGCCCAAGCGGTCTGCAGCTCTGGCGGTCGCTGAGGCAAAAACCCGGACTCGGGAAGAGTTCGGAGAGGCCATAGAAAACGACTTCCGGATGACTTCAAAGAGATTCTGGACCACCATCCGCCGTCTTCGGCGGGGGAAGCAGTGCATAGTCAACACCGTGTATGGTGGGGACGGTGTGCTGCTGACCTCGACTTGAGATGTTGTGGACCGGTAAAGAGGATACTTTGAAGACCTCCTCAATCCCACCGAAACGTCTTCCAACATGGAGGGACGTCTGGGCTTCCCTGCTTAGGTTGCTGCCCCCGCGACCCGACCTCGGCTAAGCGGAAGAAAATGGATGGATGGATGGATGGATGTTTAGATAATAAAATATGATTTAACTAGGAACGTGCCATAATATCCCACCAATATTATCGACTGAAGACTGTCAGAAAAATGTAATATTGATTGATATCGTTATCAGGTTTTCTTGCATTAATGAAAATCATTTTGTTTGAAATGCTTTATACAGACATAGGAGCTCCCATATTTTCCAGTGCACAAATGATGAACTCATCAAACTGAAGCATGTGAACAAACGTGTTTGGCTAGATTCAAACCTGCTCGCTCTGTACCTGAAAATTATTGCAGTACCTTTTACAACATACAGTAGTGTTCTAAGTAATAGTGCAATGCAGCTACCCAGATTAATCACTGTTATTGGTATATTTTTATTTCCACATGGTAAACAACTTTCCAGAAGGTGCAGTAGATTCTCAGAAAACAAACAAGACCCAGCATTCATGATATGCATGCTCTTAAGGCTGTGCAACTGGGAAATTAGTTGAAAGGGAGTGTTCAAAAAAATAGCAGTGTGGCATTCAATCAGTGATCAGTGATCTATTTTGTGGAAAAAAACGTGTGAAATCAAGTAAGCCCTATTTAAGGATGAAACCAGCCCTTGAACATGCATTTCTCTTTGAAAGCCTGATGTAAATGTGTCGTTCAAGACATCATTCAGAAGAACAGCATACTTTGATTAAAAAGTTGGAGAGGGGAAAATTTATGAAGAGGTGCAAAAAATGTTGGGCTGCTCGGCTAAATGATTTTCAATGCCTTAAAATGTAGAGCAACCAGAATGGCAAATGCTGAGCCAATGATCAGCTCCAAAATGATGAAAGACAGTCTGGAGTTACCCGTACGTATTGTGCCAGTTAGAAGATGTCTGTGTGAAGCTAATCTATTTTCAACAATCCTCCTCAAAGTCCCCCTGTTAAAAAAAGGCATGTGCAGAAGAGGTTTCAGTTTGCCAAAGAACACATCAACTGGCCTAAAGAGAAATGGAGGAACATTTTGTGGACTGATGAGTGAAATTGTTCTTTTTGGGTACAAGGGCCGCAGACAGTTTGACAGACGACCCCCAAACTCTGAATTCAAGTTACAGTACACAGTGAAGACAGTGAAGCATCATGATATGGACATGTTCCTTCTACTATGGTGTTGGGCCTATTTATCACATAGCAGGGATCATGGATCAGTTTGCATATATAAAATACTTAAAGAGGTCATGTTGCCTTATGCTGAAGAGGACATGGCCTTGAAATGGCTGTTTCAACAAGACAATCACCGCAAACACACTCAAAACCAGCAAAATCTTTGTTCCAAACCAACAAAATTAATGTTATGGAGTGACCAGCCCAATATCCGGTCCATAATCCAATGGAGAACTTGTAGGGTGACATCAAAAATCAGCAAAACCAAGAAATGTTAATGAATTGTGGAATGTTGTTAAAGAATCTTGGAGTGGAATAACAGCTGAAAGGTGCCACAAGCTGGTTGACTCCATGCCACACAGATGTGAACCAGTTATATAAAAACTGTGGTCAACAACTAAATATTAGTTTAGTGATTCACAGGATTGCCAAATCATAGAAACAAAAAACTTTGTACACAATAGTTTTGAGTTTGTAAAGTCAGGCAGACACTGCTGCTTTTTGAACACACACCTTTCAACTAATCCCCCAAGTGCACAGGATTAAGAGCGTGCATATCATAAATGCTGGGTCTTGTTTGTTTTCTGAGAATCTACTGCACCTATTGGCTAACTTTTTGCCATGTAGCAATAAAAATATACTAACAGGTTGCATGCTACTCATTATAATTATTGCACTGGTATTATTTTGAACACTACTATATTTTGTAAAGGGTACTACATTAATTTCTTGGGGTTAAAAATGTACTTATCCTAGTATTTAACTGAGGCTCCTATAAAGGGTTAAGGTATGCAACACTAAGCCTCCATCAAGTTAAATATTCATCAATTTCATTTTAGGGCATTCTATGAGTGGACTGCTAATAAAGAGTACTTTTCATATAACCCTTAAAACAGAGTGACGTGTCTTTTTCTCACACAAAACCAAAAATCTGGAGAATTTAACCTCCCCACCCCAAAAAAAGAGTATTTAAAAAAAAGTCTACTGCACACTACAAGGCTAAAATAAACCAGACACAAAGACAAAACTTAGAAGTGTCAATTACGCAGCACTTCACTAGTCAAAGTACCATATGAACTCACAAACTGAGTCAGGACATCAATTCTGGAACCTTAATGATCTCTTCACCGTTTCCGTTTGGGAAGTAACAGCTGTTGACGGTGGTGGCAGCGCAGGCAACCGGTTGCTTTGCAAAACATCTGTGAGCCAGACTGCATTTTATCATTTGATTAGGACCTGCACAGTGCATTTTATATGTGTGACAGGCAAACAAACAAATGATGACAGCTGATTTAATAATAATGAGAAAAGTATTAAGGCTTCTGTGAAGGAAAACTTAGTTGGGGGGGTTATCTTGTTTCATAGTGGCATGAAGTTTAGTTTTGTTTACTTTCAAGTCAAAAGAAGGACCATAAACAAGCATTTAACCTAAATAAAAATTAAAACAGTAAATCAAATGACTGTACAGTACACGCTATTACTTGTTGGCTTGTAGCAGTTTATTTAGAACATATTAAAAGAAAGCTGCGAAGTTGCAGTGCAACATAAAGACATTAAAACAAGTATTTGAAAAATATCAACATTGATTTATCTTGTATTAGTTGTATTATTCTGACCAGGAGACCAGAAGAGGAGCAGGAGAGGTGTCCAGGCTGGTCCAACAACATTACATACTGATTAAATATGTGATCCAAAAAAAACAATTACTGGTGCATTCAATTAGACTAAATTGTTTACAAAGTCAGCTGCCTCATTTTTATGATGGCAATTTGCATATACTCCGGAATGTTATGAAGAGGAATTCGACGAATGACAATTAATTGCCAAGTCCCTCTTTGTTAGGAAAATGAACTTTATTCCAAAAAACCATTTCCTCTGCATTTCAGCCCGGCCACATAAGGACCCACTGACATCATGTTATTGATTTCCAGGTGAACATAGGTGAGAGCGTCGACAGGGACAAGGGCTGAGGTTGACTTTGTCATCCCCATTGAGTCAGAATAACAGACTGGCAGCTTTAAAAGGGAGGGTGGTGATCTATGTTCTTCTTCTGGTAACCATATCTGCAAGGAAACATGTGCAGTCATCTTTGCTTAATACAAAAAGGGCTTCATAGGCAAGGATACTGCTGCTAGTAAGATTGCCCCCCAACATTTTGGGTGAGTCCTCAAGAGTTGGATGAACTCCAAGCACTGGTTATGCAATAATTAGCAGCTGTAAGCAGGATATGACCCAGAAATGAATTGACAATTAAAATGACTTGAAAAACAAGTGTCAACACTCCAAATATTGACTCTTGACATGCACTAAACATAACTGTCAAAAGCTTTTGGTATGTTTGATATGTGTGTAATTATTATTCAATATGCCATAGTAACATTTGACAAAAATGAAAACACTGAAGCAGAAAAGTTTGTGAAAAATAATACTTTATAATAACTCTGTGAAGATGACCATAAGGGTGTTATTTCATGTCTAGAGGGCTCTAATAATTAGAATACTGTATAATAATACTAATAATACTTGTGTCATTCTCAAAACGTTTGGCCATGACAGTACTTTTGGTTGAGTGTAGCATTTAAATAAGTTGGACACATTTGACATATGGTTTCTTTAACAGACGGTGTATTATATAAAACATCAAGCCAAAGACAGAAGAACACGTGACCTGGATCATTTATGTCTTCACAACACAATAACTGAATAACTCAACACAAACTACACTTTCATGGACACGGCGTGCACATACACAGCTCAACCTTCATTCTAGCACTTGATGAAGAAAGAAATTAAATAAAAGTCACCAGCAGTGTTTTTTTTTTAATGAAATACCACCACCATGTGGCATAAACAAAGCTTGTTCTGCCACTCGCTGTGTTATCTTTTTAAAGAATGTTGCAAAATGCACAAACATTAGAGCACCGTGTTCTAAAAAAAAAAACCTAAATATAACTATATATATATATAGATATATAATATCTATATATATAATATATAAATTGGCAGCCATTTTTACACATGTTTTATTGGCCTCAAGAACAAAGACAGCTGACCCTGGCTATTCTACTGTATGTTTATATGATTCTCAGCAGCCTGTCAGCTAGTTGATGTTTTGAGGAATGTGAAAAGACGTTGTATTGTATTTAATCTGGGGATTTGGTGTATCTGAAGGGCTACAAGTGAAGGATTTCATACTGCTACAGCACTGTGGAGCGTGTTTCTGCTTATTTATTTGGTTTAAAACAGTAACATACACAAGTACAATATACTCTTGGTTACTTTACCTTTTTTTTTGCTTCACTTCTCTCCACCTACATTCTTTCTACGGATTGGTTTTGCATTTTGTTGCTATTATTTCCGCAAAGAGCTTCCTTGTTTGTCTGACTTTCGGTCAACCAATCAGGTTCCTTTCTGCCGCCATTCCACACACACCTGTAACCAATTAGCTTCTATTGGTCCATGTTCTGACTTGTTGGATGATTTTTTTGAATGCCGGAAGTTTTGATGTAGTAAAAAAACACGCTCAACTGAGAGAAATGAAAAAATGAATGGCAATAAGTTTGATCTTTTGAATGCAAAAAGAGTAAAATATGCAACAAATGAAAAAGTAAGCCATAAGAGCGTATGAGCCAATGATGATTTGCCTTATTTAAAATATCCATGCCAAATAGAAAATGAGAAGAGATGTAAACGTATTAAAATGAAAATTGATATAGTGCAACGATCGAAGGTGTAGCCTTGCTCCGTGACGTCACAGACCTTGGTTGCGGAAGTGTAATGTATTTGCGCTCTGCGGGGATGAAGGCTGCCCGTGTGTGTGTGCGTGTGTGCGCGCGCGCGCGCGCGTGTGTGTGTGTCAGGTGTTCAGATGATTCCCAACAACTGAGCTTGGCTTCTTTGCTTGACAGTTGAATCCCAACATCTACCTGTGCTGGTCCAGTGGACCGTCCCGGGAAGGAGTTTTTTTTGAACATGGGGGCTTGTCAGTCTTTATCTGGTCCTCCAGAATACAGACAACTGGCGGAAAAGACGGGCTGTGAGTATGCTCATGACACCAACATGGTTAATTTCAGTGTAGTTGGTGATATGATGTGGGTTTTAGGGTGCAAACCCGGTGCACTGCCTCGGCCAAATATTGGAAACAACAATCAGTCCAGTTGTATGAGAAACCCTTGAACTAGGCTCTATGCGGCAGGGACTCAAACAGACTAGGACAAGCGGGGGCCGGTGTTCTATACTGTCAAGTCACCTTGAATATTGTACCTCACAAAATGGCCAGGAGGAGCATTGTTTTTCATTAAGGACCCACTGCAAAAAGTAGTCCTTACAATGAATTAGATGAATGTATTTATTTCATCGGGACAATGCATCTTACACGCCAGAGGCTACCTCTAACTTTATCATTCTGAGTGTTATGGTTATTATTTTGTAATAACCTACAAAGCTATTTTGTTGGTGCCAATGAAGCGGCCGTGGTGCTTTAGTGATTAATAATTCATGTTGCAAGTTCAAAGCCGTGTAACTTACCTTGTGGTGTTGCGGTAAATAAAACATTAGACACACTGGGTTAGATCATTCCACCTGTATCTCCAAGGGCACAAACTAAAGGGGTTCTATGTGCAGTTTGAATATATTTCTACGTGTGCTTTGCAGTCTCCTGTGAGCAGATTGGAGTCCTGGACAAAAGATTTAAGCAGTTGAGCCACAACGAAGACACCCTGAGGTACTTTTGGTCTTTATTCAACCCTCTCCTTGACGGTGTTTGATTTCTTGGTGCTCTTCTATGCAAATCACGCACAATGGCAGGAGAAACCTGCCTGACAGGCTTCAGGTGTCACGCGTGCTTGTGTGACAGTACTGCAGCAGGAGCAAGGTCTACTGGGTAATAAACATGCAGTTGATTGTTTTTTTTTTTCCTTCCCCAGGAGGGAGCACTTCAACGCCATCCCAGATCTGGCGTGGAATCCCATCCGTACACAGATTATAGAGGCTTTTTTTGACAGGAGGTGCAGTCGTGATGCCGAGCTTGATGACGCCGTCAGTTAGCGTGACTGGATTTATTTATGATGTCCACCTCTACTTGCAGGAACTTTGTGCCTCCCGGGGAGGGCTCGGTGGAGGAGATCCACCTGGATGAGTTTGTGGTCATCATGTCCCATTTTAAGCCGCCTTCGCTCAGCATGACAGACGAGGAGCGGGACAGCGTCAGGAGGGAGAAACTGAGATGTGCGCCTAGCAACCAGATAACCAATCACAATGCTCCTTTTTATTTATCTTTGTACTATATTTAAATGCCTGCTGTGTTTTGTCAGCAGTTTTATTCAACATGCACGACACGGACAACGATGGGACAATAACGCTGGAGGAATACAGACATGTGAGAGTTGACATTTTTTACCACAAAGAAATCTTGGAAAAAGAACTAAGGTTGGCGCGAGGTTGACTTTCTAAATATGTTTTACCATTAATAGAGCCCTGTAGACATGAAACAACACCCCTATAGTCACTGTTATACTCTTATCTTTGTCTTTCTATACACCACATTGCTAATGCTCAGGCAACGGGATCACTGCAGGGACTCAAGAGATGGCCACAGCTTCAAGCATGCTAGCGAACTAACTAGTTAGCCTCTAATATATGTTAATTTATTCTGAACTTAAGAAAAGGCTTCAAACAGAGTGAGGAAGAAGGTCAAAGTAAGAAGCCAAAAATTTACCATTCCATCCAT